>VUQS01046496.1:2174-15390 GCA_015108495.1 Heterochromis multidens
TATAAGTGGCAGAAAAAAAAAAAAAAAAAAAAAAAAATAAAGAAAAAAAAAAACACACACACACACACACACACACACACACACACACACACACACACAAAAAAAGAGAAAAAAAAAAAAAAACAGGAAGTAAACTCTCACAGGGACACACACTAAGACACGAGAACTTGACACAGGGACTAAAGGTAAACAAACATGATACAGAACACAGAGGCATGGTCAGGACAGACAGGGAACTAACGTAAAGAAACCAATATCCAGATAAACAAATGACAAAGCTAAGAGGCATTCTGAAACTAGGCCTCAAAAATCCCATAATACAAAATGAAACAACAAACAAACTCAAAAACCTTGGTCCAAGACCCAGGACCATGACAGTGCCATCCACAAATGCAGGTTAAAGCTCTATCAGGCAAAGAAGAAGCCATATCTGAACATGATCTAGAAACACTGCTGTCTTCTCTGGGCCAAAGCTCATTTAAAATAGACTTAAGCAAAGTAGAAAACTGTTCTGTGGTCAGATTAATCAAAATTTTTAATTCTGGAAAGGCACATCTGGAAAGGCACCATCAATGATGAAAGGCATATACTGTATAGGTTTTAGAGCATATGCTTCCATTAGACATCATCTTTTTCAGGGAATGCCTTACATATTTCAGCAAAACAATGCTTCCACTCTTTTTTTATTTACATTTTACAAAGAGTCCAAATTTTCCTGTAATTGGATTTGTACATTTTGCACATAGATATTTTGAAAACAATTGTAATCACTACTCATAGAGGCAGTTATTAAATAGAAAGCTTATTAGCCTTAACATTTAGCGCACATGCTTTTCTACCATGTTTTTTAAATGTATAGTATACGTAAGTACACTTGTTCAAGTCTCAGTGAAATGAAAAATATCTTTTTCACCAATTTTCTATTTCATAGCATATAATTAAAAATTATTATCAACAAGGCTAGAAATATTCTTATATTTCTCTTTCCATTTACTGATTTCCAATTAGTTGAACAGTCTGGCCTTGAGTTATGCACCACTTGAGCTTCTTAGTGCTCCAAGGCAGGAAACTGAAGTCAGTAGCATTTATGAAACCATTACAGAAAACCCAGTATAGTCTTAGCTAATGATGGATTTTAGTGTGGTGCGCAGGGCACCAGGGCAGCATTAAGCTGAATCACTGTGTGTAGATGAATGAGGCAGCTGTAATACTGGGTAACTGAATCCTGACTAACAGTGCTGAGGTCTGGTCATCTATAACACCCAGCATCTCCTGAACCTGATTTGCATTGTAGGATTCCAGCCAAATAGCCTCTCTGTTTAATTGCATTATTCCAGATTACATGACAGGATTACAAGATTGTGAGGCAGCAAATGCAGAACGCTGCATGGTTTACACGATTATCATCAGACGAAGCAAGCTTTGTTATCTGAATTATGCAATCTCATGTATTGTTTTGGGGTCTGTGTATTATTTGTATTATTTTGAGAACTCCTAAAATGCAAAGAAAATGAAAATTGTCTCATTTAATCTCAAATGCAGTTGGAAAACCCTGTGTAGTTTTATTTTAAATAAACAACTGGTGCTCTGGATAACTATAAAATAAAATTAATAAAATGAATTAAAAGCTTAACAGTTAGCTTCCAGGTGATATTCATGTACATACAAAACAGTACAAACAATAGTCTCCTCTTTTAAAATGAGTTCTTTTATAATTACTAGGACATGCCCATGCTCTGGTATTGTTTGGCCTGTTCGTGCTGTTGGCAGTAAAAAGAAAACGATATTGGTCATTTTAGCCCATTGCTAATTGTTAGACAACATGATGACTGTATAATATGTTGTGTAACTGTTGTGAAATTGAAATGATGGAACGTTTTCTTGAGGTGTTATAGATGTATAAAGCAGAAGAAATATAACCATTTGCAGGGCGGTTACCAGGTAATCTGATGGAATAATCATATATCATGCATAAATGAAGTGTTGTGGATATAAATTAGATGTTACTGTTGTGACCTCAAAATGATACAATGCTTTTATAAGGCAATATGGGTACATAAATGCTAAAAACAGGTCACTAGGTTACTAGGTGGTTGCTAGGTAACGTGATTATATAATAATATCTGATATAGATATGAACATTCAGGGACCTAAGATGTACCTATGTGCCAAGTTTGGTTGCTCAACTCCTGATTGTGTAGGAGGAGTTGGCAGACAAAGAAACAAATATACAGACAAAGCTTTCGTGTATTATAGTAATATAATATGTGTATCTTTAATTTCTACTATCTTCATTCACTAAATGCCTTATTCTAATCTTTTTTACTAGGCCGTTTTAGAGGGTAAAACAGATTTGAGAACTGAAACAAAATCTTCAAATAATCAGTGACCAAGTAAAGTTGGAATAGTAAAAACAAAAAAACAAACAAAAAAAGGTTTTGGTGTGTGTTAAAAAAAAAAGGAGTCTGAAGCAGCTCTGGGCTAGATGCCCACTTGGCCTGAGTCCTCAGAGCAATTGCTTCTGGCAGGGAATCAGATAGAAAGGAGAGTCATTTATATTTCTTGCACCACCCCACAAGCTGTGGAAGCAGGGAGCATTTAAATCTTGACTAAGGTCAACAGGGAACTCACTGGCTTTGATAACAAGTATCCTATCTGTGATTCTACACACTTGTCACCACTACAGAAATTCTGCCTCTGATGAAGGGTTTTTAAGATGGTTAAAGTAAACATGACAACGTGAACGACAGTGAATAACTGTGTTTAAGAGGCTGTGTTGACATGTTAAAAAGGTTGAGAAAAACAAAACAATAGGCGTACCAGTGTCACCGCACCTCACATTAATGTCGCCCCTCATACCTGCGTCTGATGCTTTCCAATGAATTATTCATGTTTCAGTTCTGTGAAGGCTACTGTGGCACTACAAGGAAACTCACCTAAGGATGAATGCTAAATAATGGACTAATGGATCAGCTTTCTTTTCTGTGAATGAGTCAAAACAGAATAAGCTTGATGGAAGGCTCAAAAATCTCTCCAGGAACTTTAAGCCTCCTGTGTTTCGCAGAGAAAGACACAGGAGGACATGAAGCTGCCTCTGCGCTCCTACATTAGTAAGCCAATCCCAGACACTTATCCACATCAGCTAGACACAAACAACCCCTCAAAGAAAGGGCTGCAGAGAGTACAAACACTGTCTGTCACTCAAGAGGAGACTGACAGAGGGAAAGAGGCCTTTTCATATCGCCCAAACTCCCTCTGAAATTGAGGTGAACACCTTTGATCTGCAGAAAGATGCGAGTAGTGATCCGGATCTGCTTTTGTGACGGTGCTTGGGGTTTCCATAGAAACATGTGCTCCCCAAACAAGGCGGACTAAAACATCCTGAACCGCATCAGCAGATGGCTTGTAGAAAGGCTGAAGGATGACGAAGTCTCACTCTGGCATGCATCATTTCATCTGACAGAGGCCATATTTTCATCTTAAAATATCCACAGTAAAACTTGGATCCAGCGAATTCTACCTCCTTTAGACCAAAATAGCATTTCTTTCACCAAATGAGAGATTACCATGTGTGTCTATTAATGTGATGGGGTTTGGGAGGAACACAAAAATGAATGTGTCTGTCTCGTGGCATTTGAAAAACAATCTGATCCGACATGCCATGTCAGGAAATTTAAATCTACACTGTCATTTTATCCGTGCACTGAGGTTTACCTAATCATCAGCTGTCTCAGTCATGTTTTAAAATCTCTTCTGCACTCAGCTTCAATATGGTCAGTTTTTTTTTATGCACTCATTCATCTTTTTTGTTTCTCTGGTGTTTCTGTAGTGGGTAGAAATGTGGGGAGAGATGAATACCACTGAAACTGCTGTTCTTATGAAAAAAAGCAACCCCGGGTCTTTGAAGTCCAGCCCACACCAGTACACAGGATGCAACATTGAAATAGATGTAAAGGATTAGGAGTGGACTTATTTCCATACAATAGAGTAATAGGAAGAAATCTCTACACAAAGAAAGAGATGAAAGCTGTGGTTTCCTCCAACATGTTCAGGAATAACAGTCTCTTTGTGTCCAAACACCCAAAGATGCCCCACACGAAGGGGATTTTGATAACCTACTTTTCCTGCAGGCAGGAGGACTCAAAATGGCTGAATAGAAACAACAGAACTCACACACTGATTTCAGGATGGGGTTACACTTTTGCTGCAGTCACTGGACTACCTCTTTTTATCTGTTCCCTGCTTATTTCTCAGGTATGTCAATAGTTTATTAGTTCATTAGGTAGCAGATCTGAACCAGTCCATTTTCTTAACTCAGCCAAGCATCTGCTCCCGGAACATTAATCTAGCCTCATGATCTATTTTACTTTGGGTTTGGGCTCATATTACTTCTTTAATACTTCTCAAGTCAATAATGAATTACAGAAGATCTACCAACGGTGTAACTAAAATAACTGCTTTGCTACAATCAGCTATGATTTCTGGCTCATATTTTCACATTTCCCCTAATATGTTGCTAAGCTTTCTTTTGAAACCACTGTCACTGTGTCAAGATTATGATTCCCTGAGACCAGAAAAAGAAGAGGGAGAAAAGATAAACTGTAAGTTGAAAACCACATTGCTCCATCTTCAACATCCTTTGACAAATATATCCACTATCCCTCCTCTGCACATGTCCAAACCATCCATCCTTGCCTCTCTAACTTTGTCTCACCACCCGCTCAACCTGAGCTGTCCCTCTGATATACTCATTTCTTATCTTGTCCATTCTGGTCACTCCCAGTGAAAAACTCTGCCACCTCCAGCTCGGCCTCCTGTCTTTTTGTCAATGCCGCCGTCTCCAAACCATACATCATAGCAGGTCTCACTACCATCTTGTAAACCCTCCCTTTCACTCTTGCTGCGATCCTTCTGTCACAAATCACCCCTCACACTCGTCTCCACCCACTCCACCCAGCCTGCACTCTCTTCTTCACCTCTCTTGTGCACTGTCCATTGCTTTGGATGGTTGACCCCAGGTATTTAAACTCATCTACCTTCACTACCTGTACCTTGCATCTTCACTGTTACACCTGCCTCCCTCTCCTTTGCACACATGTATTCTGTCCTACTTCTACTGACTTTCATTCCTCTTCTGTCCAGAGCATACCTCCACCTTCCAAGACTCTCTTCCACCTGCTCTCTACGCTCACTACAGATCACATTGTCATCTGCAAACATCATAGTCCATGGAGACTCCTGCCTAAGCTCATCTGTTAATTGGTGGTTCTAAATTGGCTGTGAGTGTGAATGGTTGTCTGACTCTCTGTGTTAGCCCTGCAACAGACTGGTGACCTGTCCAGGGTGTACCCTGCCTCCAAATTCCAACTCTAAAGTCATGATGGCGCTAAATGAAAAGTTAAAGGATGACAGCTCAGACATAAATGTTCAAACCAAATATTACGCCAGTCCATTCAGTAGATCCCAAGATATTTCACAGGATAAGTGAAAATTTTAATTTGCTTGTATGGCTTTTAGGGACTACGGATATCTGTAGGAAATTTCTTAGCATTTCATTTATTCGTTGTTGAGACTTTTTATGAAAAACCTAAAATGTCAGTTTAATAGCTGAAACTTCTCAAGAGACATCTTCCTCGAGGAACTACAAATTTTTAGCTCATCCAGCCAAAAGGCCAAGAAACCTATACCGTGGTGAGGTGCCTGTTGTCCGTCTGTTCGTCCATCCACAATTCACAAGAATATTCCTCCTAGAATATTGGTCAGATTTTAGTGAAACTGTAGTCAACTGTGGATGCTTTATGGACAATAACCTGGGAATTGTGACAGATTGAGCTACTACATCATTGATGTTCTGGTTTAAAAGTTTACCCGATGGTTGTGGAGATGTTTTAGTGTCCAGCAAGATGTGGAGATTGAACCATTCCCAAACTTCTAGTCAACACTGTAATATTTCTGAGGTGTTTAAGTAGACAATAATGAAGGCAATTCTAGTGATATAAGTTGGCATATTTTTAGACAAAGGTTTTTTGATCTGATCAAGTGCCTGGAATTTATAACACAATTTGTTTTTCCATTTTAAAATGATAATAATAATGGAACTTGTAATTTTCTGATCTGATATAGCATCCTGAACAGAATGGACCAATCAGCTATGCTCTCAAAGGCCTTCAGAATCAGTACTGAGCCACCTAAGAGTCACAGTGGGGAATTTTTTTTGCAAAGCTTTTTCTGAGTTTGCACTGATGCATAAACAAAAGCTGAGCTGTTTCACTGTTCGCTGTGGCCAGAGTGCACACCTTCAGTTGAGCTGCTCAGGCACAAGTCTGTACCATCACCCAGCATGCTCACTGACCAATGCTGAGGTTGTCAGTATCTGTGATTATGACTATAACTGCAGGATGACATAGCTGTCTGTTTGATTGTGGCTGCAGCCATAGATCCACGTTGGTTGTCACAATCCTGGCTATGACACATGTATGCAATAAATTTACATGGTTTAGCATGCTGCCGAACTTCAAGCAATATCCTACAGCCAGCACTGCCAGGCAGAGCAGCTGCAGCTTTGATCACAGCCAGTGGCTAGATACTGTGACAGCTCAGCCTTTTAAAATGAGAAATGAGCAATAAATGCACCATGTAAAGTATCACATCATCTCTCCTCTCTGTAATGCTGAGCATTTCTCTGAACTGTTCATATGGTTCAGAGGAAATGCAAAAGTTATAGCAAGGTGATGCAAAAATAGTCCAGAAAAAACTCCTGGCTGTGACCTTTAGGTTTCATAAAACAGTAAAGAACTTGTGGTACCCTGTACTGTTTGTGCAGAGTTACAGACTTTCTGAGGAATTGTTCTGTTTGTGTTTACATTTGCTCTGAAAGGATCCACTGTCCGAGGGTGAAAAGAGGACTTTAAATAAACAGAGTGTTATTTCTGTACATTTTTTGTGAATTATGATGAGCAGTGTCTCGTCTGTCACGCCATCATCAGGCCACTATTGTTGCCCCGCTGACTCCTCTATCAAAGCACCTAATGCAGTGCAATGTTCCACTACATCAATTCGCAGCTTCCACACCCACTGAAATGCATTTGATTAGTCACCCCAGCACAGCAACGAGGACATAAATAATTCATCTGTGCAAATGACAAATGAGGCAATCAATTCCGGGACAGCATTCAAAGAGAAACTATTCAAATCCCCTCTAAATTAATTTTCTGCCTTTTAGTGGCCGTTGACTTGAAATCTTAATACTGAATTCATCAGACGATGTTTTTAGCCCAACTTCCACAGACACACTAAATCATTTGGTGTCAGAAAACACGTTCAAAAGATATGCATAAAACAGAAAACATCAAGGTTTCATGACTGACAGTAAGCCTTGGAGAGTCCTTTATTCTTCCAGTTCAACAGTAAAAGTCTCCGCAGACCACTGGCAGCACTAAATACTGGAAATCAGAGCACACAGGCCTGCCTGAACTCAATAGCAGGCACTTAAAACACAGGAGACCAGACGTTAAAAGAGATAGGCTGGACTAATTTCATATTCAGTCTGAAAGTGGAAAGACTGCTCTCCATGAATTCAAACTCCTCTTGATGAGCAGAGCTCTTCTACATGGGATGAGATCACACTTGACTCTGACCTCTGAGGCTCAGAGAACAAAGAAATATGATGCATAATTTGGCCAATATAATTTTGTACATAAATTGTAACCCGAGCGATAACAGAGAGACTCCAAGCTCAGTCCTGCTGCTCAATAAAGTACATTAAATACAGAAACCAGGGTTGGACAGTTTGAATCAGTTTGAATTATCAAATCCAGTGGTTGAAGGGAGAGGTTTGGGAGATGTACAGCTTATTAGACAAGAAGTAGATTGCTTGTAGTTCAGCTGCATTCATATTTGCATAGTGATACAAATAGTTTAATTACTTTTTTTGTGTGTAGTTAACTGCTGAAACTACAAAGCTGACAGTGTTTTGTGGTTGGTGGTGGGGTTTTTTTTAGAAACAATTCAACAGAGTGACATTTTTTGGCTGTTATTTGACTTCTTTGTATCACACTTTCTTATTATTTGATGTCACTTTCAAGGTAATTCAAGGTTATTAGTTAACTGAAACTAAACTTAAAAAATAAAAAACTAGGAGTGAAAAAAACAAAACATTTTATTTAACAGAAATAATAACTAAACCAGAACTAACTGCGTAACTAAAAAATAAACAAAAACAAAATCATAATAGACAGGAAAAGTAATTAGTTTTAAGTCTTTGTCAGTTTGATCAAATTTACTATCATGATGACGGTTTGGTACGTTTGTTTATTTAAACTATATTTTTAAACGTTAAAAACTAAAGTGAAATGAGCAAACCCACTCTGGTTGCTAAACTATATTAAAAACAAAAACTTAAAACAAGATAAAATTATAAACTCATTAGAAAATACAAAACTATAGTAATTCGGGTCACATTTACATTGTACATTTTATTTATTTATTTATGTATTTATACTAAGTAGCTTTACTTGACTGAACTACATTTCTGCATGTGATGCACTGTAAAGAACAGCTTGCCAGCACGGCTAGTGGCAGTTGAGACCACCTTACAGAATACTGCTAAAGCCAGTCCATGTGACTATTAAGAAGGAATTTCAGTGGGAGACAGTACTGATTCTGAAAAATAATAATCATAATAATCATTTAGTAATAACCATTTAAAGTCACATTACGCTGAAGCATCTGGCCAGTCTAAGAAAATTTCTGTGAATGACTGATGGAAAGAAGAACCATTAACAGAATTTTTAAAAAATGATCCAAAAAAAAAAAGTTTTGATCATGGGTTTTTTAGATTAACTACAGCACTGTGCAAAAGTCTTGATCCAATCCTCCATCCATCCATCCATTCTCTTCCGCTTATCCATGATCCAATCCTCATTTCTTTATATTTTGCTTCCAAGGAGCCAGACTTTCTTGTAATGTTTTAATATGGTCTTGAACAATAGTTCTCCAGGCTTTCAAAGTTTTTCTTTGGATATTGGCTGATTTTTCACTCATTTTCAGTCCAGTCCTTGTACCTAACCATTTTCACAGGAATGTTTTTGTTTGTTTGTAAACCACTTAACATTGACCTCTGAATCATTTAACCAAAAAAAGGCACTCAAGGGATGAACCAGTGCTGACTCTACACAAAGCAGAGAACTTAGCAAAGAACCTATTTTAAATTGTTTCTTTAAGCACTTTGTTACCAGCAGCATGTTGCAAAAACACACCATTTTTCTTTAGTTGGATCTATGAAAAAGCCAAAGATCACACAGTTTGACTGGCATAAAATAGTATTTGTGCACCAACAAGGTGATTTCCAAAGAGCTATTAGCTGAAAAATTGGCATATACTTAGCATGATGTGCAGTGTGTCCTTAAAAAAATTGAGGAAATTGAACAAGCGGAGGAGAGAAGAATAAGTGGCAGGCCTAAAACAAAACTATCTACAGCAGATGAACAATATCTGAAAGTCATGTCCTTGAGAAACTGGAAAAACATTGGGATTGTCGTGACAGAGAACAGAACAAAAGGCAGCCAACAGCCAAAGAAGAGCTTTGAATGTCCTTCAAGAAGCTTGGAAAACTATTCCTGAAGACTACTTAAAGAAATCACAAGAAAGCTGCCTAAGAGAGTTCAGGCTGTGTTGAAGAATAAAGGTGACCATACCAAATATTGACTTTCAAGCTTGTGAGAATTGTGCCTTATATACTGTATTTGCATATATGTTTGCACATGTTTCAATATATTTTTGCACCTATTTACCATTTTACTAGCAAAATATAAAGAAATGAGAGGTGGCTCGAGACTTTTGCACAGTGCTGTATGTGTATGTGTTTCCTTTTTCAGTGAAACATCCAGCTGTCTCCAGCTCTATCTCTCATTTTAACTTTGACCGGCTGATACACTGTGTATGAAAATGTGGAAGTTGTCGTATTTCATCGCTTGTTTAGTATATTAACAGAGAAGTGGGGTACAAACTGTAGTCACACTGAGAGTTTGCAATTAGTATCATGCTTATTGATGCAGCTTTAACATTAATTAGCTATATCTGCACTTGTGTTGAGTTTTGCCACTCTGGCTTCCTCATACAGTCCAAAGACATGCTTGTTAGTTTAACTGGTGGTTCTAAATTGGCCAAAGGTTTGAATGTGAAAATGAATGGTTGCATGTCTCTCTGTGTTGGCCCTATGATAGACTGGTGATCCTTTCCTATGACAGCTAGGATAGACTACAGCACCCCAATGATCCTGAACTGGATATGTGGTTAAGAAAATGGATGGATAGCTATAGCTGGTGTGCCACTGAAACACATTTGTTTTAACTGGTGAAGTACAGATATGACTGAGTGTGAATGATAAATCTGCCACTTAAATGTTTTTTGGGTTTTTTTTTTAAATGCTCCTAATCAATTAAAAGGTGCATTAAAAAAACAAAGTTTTGTTATAACAGTAAATCATTCAGACTTTAGAATATCACTTAAAGAAACATAAGAAACAGACAACGTGTTAGATTCGATCCTTCTGTGTCGTTTTTTGTTTGTTCTTTGTTCTTTATTCAAGATTTTTCTGGAGCTGTCTCACCCAGCAGCCACATTTTTTCAGCTGTCAGCATCTCCTCAATTGTTTTTAGGGTCTTGCATTGTGGAGTGGAAGTGTCATTTGACAGAATATTTTGAATTTAAACATATTGAGTATATAATATCTATTTTGAGGCATGGCTCGAGCTCTAACCTTTGAATAAACAAACATACAGCCGTAGCAACTGTCAGCATCCCCTGGTGATATTTTTTGTCCTCTTGACAGTTCAGAGTAACAAGCCTCCAGCTGACAGGGGCCTCCATTTGACACTCCACTGAAGAAAAAAAACAGGGAACATGTAAAGGCTGTGGGTGTAGCGTCTGACTAACAAGGCCAAAAGGCAGAGAAATCTGTCATGATGACTGGTGTCTGAGTGCTCCACTTAACATTGAACTACCGGCAAACTTTTTTTTTCCCAAGTACAACTTCTTGGGGAGATAATCGGTACTCCATCCACAGGTGAGTTTTCTACTCATCCATCACCTCCCAATGCTATATTCCTGAGTAACAAAAAAGAAAGAAAAAAAGGACAGACTGCAGGCTAACAATCTTTCACTCTAGCTTGCATACCACTGAGCGGAGGTGAAAGCAATGGCCTTTTACTGAATTACCTTCCATTTAATCAATGACACTATGTCTGAGAAAATATCTCCAGGAGAATGGCAGGGGGACTCCTTATCCATCCTGCAGTGGTACTAACACATAACACAAATCCATCACTGTGTCGAGATTTATCCAAATGTAAAAGGTATAAAAATAAAGGGCCAAATGGGAGCAGCATCACATGAATGAATTATCATCTCTGAAGCAGAGCAGAGAGAGGAAGAGACTTTTAAAAGGAAATTATGCCACACCACATATTTTGCTTTAGCCTAAAGACTTATAGCAACTCCAAAGAAGAAGAAGCCAAAAAGAGGATTAACGAGAAAAAAAACACTCCCAAGTTCAACTGTACATTGTTCACAGCATTGCTGAGGTTGGCAAAGTTTTCACAGCGTTGGCCTGGTTGTGCTAAGGGCAAGGACGAGGATGAAAAGACTCTGCATTCACCCTGAACGGATTTCACACTAGCATGTCATGAGAAAACAGAGGAGCTTTTTCCTTACGTGACTAGAACATATGCAGGTATGAAAGAGTGAGAGGAAAAATTAATAATCTAAACCAGCAAACTGTTTTTGATTTACATTTTTGAAATCTTTTTTTGAAATATCAAGGTCATGAAAGTTTAATTTCTTCTGTACATAACCAGTGATAAACCTTAGTTGAGGAACTAAAAATCTTTATTTATTGGTTGGCATCAAATTTCTAAAATGTAATATAGTGAGTAAAAAGAAAAAAAAAATCTAGGCACTGCTCTTTCTAAGATTTAACAAGAATTATTGTTCTAATGAAATAAAAAATAAAAAAACTTTCTTTTGTGAATTTATCAAACCAGCAAAAGCAATTGAGGGAAGATCAATGAGTAAACTACATGGACCGGATTAGGTCATCTCATATCAGGCCTCTGCCAGCAAAAAAATAAATACGAACGCAGTTTTTTATAGATATGCCAGGTCCACGACATCTTCAGCTCCCATCTCCGGGAGAAATTCAACATCGTTCAGAGGGAGGCTGCGGACACTGAGCCTGAATGGACCATGTTCTGTACCTCTATTGTTGAGGCTGCTGCACGGAGCTGCAGCTGCAAGGTTGTTAGTGCCTCGTGGTGGTAATCCCCAACCAGATGGTGGACACCGGAGGTAAAGGGAGCCATCAAGCTGAAGAAGGAGTCCTATCTGGCTTGGTTAGCCTGTGGGATAGGCCAAGTGGAATGTCGCTTGGGCGGTGGCTGAAGCAAAAACCTGGGTATTGGAGGAGTTCAGTGAGGCCATTGAAAAAGACTTTTGGACTGCCTTGAAGTGATTCTAGCAAACCATCAGGCAACTCAGTGTCAAGCTTCGCTGTGTGTGGCTGGAGAGTGAGGACCCAAATGCAGGACTGCGGAGACAAACTTGACTGACAGCTTTATTGCTGATAACTAACAAAACTGAAATACGAAACATCTGGCATGGCAAAGCATGGACTTGGAACTAGGGCTAGAGTTAGAGTTAGAGTTAGAGCTAGAACGTGAACATGAACGTGGCACAAGGAAGACCATAGAGCACACAGCGGGGTAATATGCGACGACGACACGACAAAGAACTGAGGAAAACTGAGGGTTTAAGAATAAGAATAAGAATAAGAATAAGAATAACTTTATTGATCCCAGAGGGAAATTCATTTGTCTGACATAGCTCATCTGCTATTTATATGAGAATTGTAAAGCCTGATGGCTGTGGGTGCGAATGATTTTCTGTATCTCTCCGTTTTACAACGGAGAGAGAGGAGTCTTCCAGTACTGATGGTTTTTTGTTCCATAAAGATGTTATAAAGTGGGTGATCAGAGTTGTTCAGGATGGCTTCTAACATCTTTAGTGTGCATCTTTCCACCACCTCCCCCAGCGTGTCCAGTCTGGCTCCAATTACAGAGCCAGCTTTCCTCACTAGTTTGTCCAGTCTTCTTGCATCCTTGTTTCTGATGCTGCCTCCCCAGCAGACTGCAGCATAAATACATGTTTCACATCAAAATTC
>VUQS01046498.1:0-18271 GCA_015108495.1 Heterochromis multidens
CAGTCATTATGCAAATGTACTGTTTATAAGGTTGGGGAATCCTGCAGTCAGCTGAGACTGAAGAAGTCACTTGGATAAGTTGACGAAACGTTTCTCCCACTAAAAACGCTACGTCCAGATGAACAGATTCAGCTTTTTGGGATTCTTTTACCTGGATTATTCAGCATGCATCAAGAGATGTAATATTAACATTAGCCTCTGGCAGGAAAAGCCAGGGAGCGCTTAGTAATAGACATAGCACGGTAATGCTTTCTGGTATGACGCAGGAGGTTGAGCAAATTATGAGCTACTCAGAAGGTTGATGGTTCCATTTTCTCCAGCCTGTATGTTCCAAGTATCTTTGTGCAAAACACTGAACCCCCAAAATTGCCCCTGAGCAGCTGCAAAGACTAGAAAAGCACTATATAAAGTATATAAGGGTCCTAAAATAAAGGTTAAAAGGGGGAAACACATTTAAAGATAGCAATGACGTGCAATTAGTAATTATTTTGCCAAAGAGCACTACCAGATATTCTTGTTAGTTTTGAGGACCTGTTGGGAGAATTCAATCATGCAGACCTCACACTGTGAAATGGTTTGAATTGGTTGTGATGATAGCCTCTTGATAACAAATCGCTGTCACTGTTTGTGGTCAATCAACTAAAGTAGCAGTTGCCAGAAATCAGACAACAGTAGCAGTTGAATAATGTTTTATTTTCCCAATTTTCAAAGATTTTTTCATAGCACTACATATTTCATTCAGTATTGTTACATTGCATGCCCAAAACAATGTTCGCATAAATTTTTGTCTACTTTGCGCCTGAGGCTGTTCCAATTAGTGGAAATCTCAATATTGCAGCATGTACCATGTAGTTAATGCCTCCAAAAATTTGAATTTTTTTTTTATTTGAAAGACGGTGTTCTTTAAACAAAGGAAGATCCACACAGTTTATTAATGCAGAGTCTGGTAGAAGAAATTGAGTGGCCTGCAAAGGCCTCAGCCCCAATCAACACCTTTGGAATGAACTGGCCTGCTGACAGTGAGTCAGACCTTATCACTCAACATCAGTACATGACCTCAATAATGCTCTTGTAGCAGAATGGGAACAAATCCCTGCAGCCAGGTCATAAAATCTTGAGGAAAGCTTGACACTTCAGCAGATGTGATGTCCATGGTTTTGAAAGGAGATGCTTAGCAATCACAAATAGGAAGAATGTTCCAGTTCCCATATACTTTTGCCATGTAATGTACTTTTGGCATACTACATGTGAGATATTTGTAACCAAATCATGTGTTTAAATCATGTCCCTGCTGCAGACTACCGAATGTAGTAGTTAGTTGTTGTTCATACTTTAGTATTATCTCATGAATCTGCTGAAAATCATCGGTAACACTTTATAGTACGGCGCACGACTAAAGGCGTAATTACCCTGTAATTAAATGTAATTTCAAGGTATTTCAAGGTACATCATTACTGTAAGTAATTTTAAGTACAGCTTAAGTAATTTTAAGTACTGCGTAAGTATGGCTGTGTAATTTCATGGTAATTTTCCGGAAAAACAAAGAATATTTCACCATCTTACATGTGGGGTGTGGGTCGTATTATGATGTGACTTAATCTTGGGCAATTGAATATTATTATTAATGAATATTAAATAACGATGTTAAAAAAATTAGGATGTAAAAAGGTTTAGTCACTCCATAATATGGCCAGTGCCCCAAAAAGTACAGCATACTTACGATGTAAGACAGGGAAATATTCTTTGTTTTTCTGGAAAGTACCATGAAATTATGCAGCACTTAAAATTACTTACACTGTACTTAAGATTACTTACGCTGTACTTAAAATTACTTATGCTGTACTTACAGGGTAATTACACCCTTAGCCACGGCTTGTATTGTAAAGTGTTACCAAATCATCATATTCCTCGGTTTCAAAGGTTTACCTCTGTATGACTTAACCTGCTCTTTTATCCTCTCTACTCCAACTAAGCCTCCTGATTACAAGCTCTACTTATCCATTTAGCCAAGACTAGTGGTCATGTAGGAGGCCTTGCTGATATGGTCAAAAACATTTTAAATGTTGCTCTGCTGCTGCTGTCCATTTATCTGGCTATGACATGGTCAAGTTTAAAATGATCTATGTCATCTAGAAGTAACAGAATCCTGTTTTGATGCTTATCTCCAAACACAGTGCTGGTTTGCTCTTTGAGATTGTATCTCAAAGCTGTTTGAACAAGCTGTTTTTAACATTCATATACACACCTCCAACATTTTTGAATATCGGCGTCTAAATGTTTAAACTGTGAATCTCAAGTCACAGCACCAGTCTTTGATTTCAGTTTCACTCTAAGCTCACATCTCACAGCTCTCTCTGTCAAGGACATACCATCTCTGATCACAGATTCACATTTCTGACTTTTCTAAGGTGATCAGTGGTTGGCTTTTGAACAGTTGGTACTTTGATCCATTCCTCCAACATCAGTTAAATCTAACAAACTTTATATAAGTAACTTTACACTGGATTTTCATGTATTTGAAACATATCAGTGTTCTGATCCCTGTATGATATTTTCATATCTGGGAAAATCCATGTATCTTCCCCCATGTGTCTATTTTTCTTCAAAAAAAAAAAAAACCTTTTTCACTTTGTAACCATTTTTTGTTTTCAGTCTAATTGGTTCTTATGAGCTTACATGAGGATTTTAATACCACTCTCATGCCTGTCCTATTAGTATGAAGGTTAGCCACAGACTCCATTCAACCTTTAAAATATTCACAACACTTTGATCATTCAGTTTGATCATTCACTTTATTACTCTGCTCGCTGAAATGTGTAATTTAGGAGATTTTCACCTTCAAAATTAAGTGTTTCTCAACTTTTTAAAAAGTGTACAGCAGTGGTTGTTACAAAATGATCTCAATATGCAAATAACTGGCATTATATTTTTGCCAAGGCAGTCCTCTTTTATAATGTCAACATACACTGCAGGCCAAAAAAATAAGTCACTACCTGGAGAGCCTTCTATTCTTTAATTACTGAGTGATTAATATATTTTGGTTGGTAACAGGTTTTTTAACCAAAACTGATGCAGTGAGTAGCTTTTCATTTCTTAAACCACCATGTTGGAAGGCATATCCCGTGGTCATGGAAAAGATGTTATTTCATTTCAGAAGGGACAAATTATTGACCTTCATCAAGCAAAGAAAACAAGGAGACTAATGAAGCTACTAAAATTGGATTAATAACTGTCCAACACATTATTAAAACCTGGAAGGATAGTGGTGAACCGTCACCTTTGAGGAAGAAATGTGGTCGGAAAAAAAGTCTTGTAATAGGAGATCATTTAAATATTTGGTGAAATCAAATCATAAAAATCAAGAGTAGAACTGACAACTATGTTTAATAGTAAATGTAAGAGCAGTTTCACACACAATGCGAAGAGAAGTCATGGGATTGTTGCTAAACAGCTATATAGCCTCAAGAAAACCACTTATCAGTGAGGCTAAAGGCTTCACTTTTCTAGGGAGCCAGATTGGCCACAGAAGGTCATGTGGTCTGATGAGTCCACATTTCCCCTGTTTCAGAGTGATGGGTGCATCAGGAAGAAGAGAGGTGTCTGAAGTGATGCACCCATCATGCCTAATGCCTATTGTACAAGCCTGTACAGTGTTAGGATCTGGGTTGCTTCCATTGGTCACGTCTAGCTTCAGCAACGCTATGTGCCCAAAAATGAGGTCAGCTGACTACCTGAATACACTCAATGACCAGTTTTTTTTTTTGTTTTTCCATCAGTGGGTGTTAATGGCATAGACATATTCCAAGATGATAATGCCAGGATTCATCGGGCTCAAATTGTGAAAGAGTGGTTCAGGGAGCATGAGACATCATTTTCACACGTGGTTTGGCAACCACAGAGTCCAGATCTTAACCTCATTGAGAATCTTTGGGAATTGCTGGAGCAGACTTTACACAGAGGTCTGACCCTCTCATCATCGATACAAGACCTTGGCAAAAAAAAAAATTAATGCAAGTCAAAATAGTAGAGTGTGTGACTTTTTTTTTGGCTGGACAGTGTATACTGTATGTCATGATATGCTGTATGGCATGCAGGTTTAGGACCCAATATGCAGGACTCCGGAGACAACTGGTGAACTCAAGAAACAGCTTTATTGCTGGAACTGGCCAAAATACACAATAATGCAGGGCAAGAGCCTGGGATTCACAAGGGGAAAAACACATGCACACACATGCATGTGAGGAGATTGCAACAAGGAACAGAGGAAAACTGAAGGCCTAAATACACACAAGAGGTAATTAGGGAGCTGGAGAACACCAGGGAACACAGCTGAACCAAATCAGAGAAAACAAGACAGGGAAAGCAAAACCAAACACAAAGCAAACAAGATGAGGTACTAACAAAATAAAACAGGAAGTGACTAATACAGAGACCAAGAGTAAGACATACGAAATTGACAGAAATAAATGGGGACTACGAAGACAGGACACAGAGGGACCAGACAGGCACGGGGACATGAATGCGGACACGGACAGGGATCACAGAAGGGAACTAAGAAATCTACAATAAACAGAACAAACACAAACTCATAATACAACAAACCATGACAGACCATGACAGTATATAACTCAACTGAGTTTCATATTCCAGATTAAAAGCTAAATTCATAAGTAACCCAACATCAAACTCATTCCAGTACAAACTGCAGGATGTTTGTCTTCTAAGCTCCTAAATCTTTAAAGTAACAATATCCTTTATGTTAGGTGTGTATAAATATGCTATGTATTGTAATGCCCAGCAACAAAAATGCCCAAATCACAGCTATAAAGCTTTATTCAAGAGGCAGAGGTATTTTGTAAACACTTTACACTGGTACCTGTCAATAACTTAGCCACTAAGGCCTTTGCCTAAGACTACATTGAGACTGCAGTTTGTTGTCTGTTCTGATAGCTTAGTGGAACGCACATCTGCCACGGAGGGCTCCATTTTAAGTTTCAAGAGTCTGATTCCCACCTCAGGCAAAAGTAATGCTTGGACTCAACCTTCATGAGATTATTTGTCTCATACAGGTGTTTAAAGTTGGGTTCCTACCAACTGGCATTGTCAGCACAGCTGTTACACTTTTATTGCAGTTCTTTTAACCAAGTCCCAGTCTTTACCACTTTAAACCCAGTGCTTACTTTAGAAGTTACTTTGGAGCAGGCTATAGATATGTGGATATGAGGTAATAGTCACTGTTCTTTTTGTACAAATAGAAACCTTCCTTGATCTTTTAAACATACACAGAAGGAGCCAAGAGTGCAATAATGCAGTTTCCAACAATCCATGGTAAGAAAACAAGAGGTTTTAAAGAAGCTTTAACTTAGTCACCAGACGCACCATTAAAACATCCACAAAATATTGCATTTCAATTTATTCCAAATGTGCTCGCAGAGAAGGGGGTTCAGTGGTTGGCAGGATGGCTGACATGCTGGTTCATGCTGCAGTAGTCCCATCTACCTACCTTCGTGGACTCTGCGTGGAATGCAATCTCACCACAGGGCTTAGATAGCTCCACAGATCCATGCTGCCAGAGGGAAATGGAAAAAATAGTTTTTCTTACTGAATTACTGCAGTGACAGTATTTTGCTTACATGAGTACAATTCATTTTCCCAGGCTTCTGGGGAGAGGAATGTGAAAACAATAAAGTGGAAGATCATGAGTGGGCTCCTGTAGGGTGATATCACATCTCATAAAAATCTGGGGAAATTCATGGACAGATACGGGACAGAGGCTGAGAGAGGGATGGACCAGCTGGTGATATATGTTCAATTCCTTTTATATGACTCAGCAAAGCATCTTCATTCAGTGGAGGGACAATATTTTATTCTGTCACCAGCTGTGAGAGGAAGATGTTTCTTTTATTGACAGTAAATATAATTTAGATTGTCGACTTCCTCCAGTGTACTCATAATTTAAAACTGCTCTTAAAGGTCTGCTATTGCAGTTGGAGTCTGGTTCAGCAAGTCATAAAAGGTTTATAGCCTTTTTTGATGTGGAAAAACAGAGAGTTTACTCACATTTTACATATTTATTAAGGCACACATCAGAAAAACTGACACCAAGGTAAATAAATAACTGAAATAGGATTCCAATATCATCCTAGTTTTTTTTTTTTTTTTTAAAACTTCTTTACTTTTATTTTGAGTAGTCATATTTGGCCTGTCTTGGCTCAGCATTCCTGGGAAATGGAAATCATCTGCTGAAGGAAAACTCTGCCTTGCCAAGTTCAGATTACTCCTAAATGCCACTTTGAGTCAGCATGCTGACAGTATATTTTAAGATTCTTCAGACAGAGATCTGGAGATACACAACAAGATAATTTTTAACTCATAGGTGGGTCTACCAGTTTTGGTTTTTGTTTTTGTGCCAAATGTAAAACAAAATAGGCATTATAGAGTACATGCATTAGTAATTAATGTATAAACCTGATGAAAATAATATTCTTGTAATATTTTGCATTCAAGTTTCCAAAGGGAAAATCTGATATAGGGCATGCTATTTAAGCTGCTATGGGTTCGACACACCCTGCAAGCCACTTTGCAAGCCACTTACACCACAGCTCCTTCTTTCATGCCATTTCAGACTTAATATCACATCTATTCACGCCTGCTGGGTCTTGATGCTGCTCTCCCCATTTCTGGCTTTTTAATAGATTTTAATAGTACAGAGACATGCCAGAATTTCTCAGTGGAGCTGATGAGCTATTGAGTTGGCGAGTGGAAGGCTGACAGGCTGTAGCAGAACGAACAGAGCACGGTGAGAAGGCAGTGAACATGAGAAAGCAGTGGGCCTGAGGCACAGGAAGGAAAACAGAGTTCCAAATATGATGCAAAACTAAAGCTGGCCAGTGTGCTGTGAACAGGTTGGCAGACTGAATGATTTGGCAGGGAATGGAGAGTAGAATCGGTTATATTATGATTATATGATATGCAAAACGACAGTGGGTCACAGGTGTACATTTGAGCAAGCAGCAAGAGTGTAATGGAGAGCCACACCCAAACAGAGAGAGATGATATTATATGTACAGCATGTGACACTGATATTGTTTTCTTTTGTCTTCCACTGATATGATCTGGTTCTCTGTACTATTCAACCTTTTGTATAAACTTGTAAGCGTGTAAACTTTCAGTAAAGATCCACTTCCATGTACCATCTAAAAACACCAAAGGGTTAGAGAACAGCTGGATTCTGTATTCATTTGTAAAACCAAGATTTAAACCAATATAATATTAGGGTGATACTGAAAACAGTCTAATTCACTGGCTTGAGCTTCACGCACTTCTTACTGTCGTGAATATTTTACACAACTTTGGGAAATGTGTTATAGAGCATGTACACAGTGTTTTCATCCCTCAAAGTAACCCTTTAAAGAGAGAACTTTGAAAATTATCTCTGCACACAAATTCCCCTAACTGCTGTCAGCAGAGCATCCACTTTCCTGTCTCTTTATTTGTAATAATTTACATGCATATGGAGTAATGGGAAATGAAACAGTGAACCTTTGTTGAGGGAGCTGGTTTTGATGCTCTAATGAATGGCTCTCTCATCCCTGAGATGCAGTTTGTGAATATGACTTGCAGCTTGTGGCTGACACATTGGGGTGACACAATGAGACGAGGCTTGTGGAAAGACGGGAGAGCGAAGAACCCAGATAAAGCTGCTCCGCTGAGCTGCCAGCAGGGGGTCTTTGAGTTGTCTCCAGGAAAGGAACGGAGGGGGGAATTTTGGGAGGCAGAGCTCAGAGTAAACAGTATCTGCCGAAAAACAACAACAGCAACAAGAATACTCCCTAATCAAGTGTCTTTATTGAAATGCAAAGCCTTGCTCCTTCAGTTCCTCATGAAAAACTCACAGTGATTAAAAGTAAGAAACATTATATGCACCATTACTCTACCTAAATTACATGTTTAAACATCAGCTAAGACTTTAAAACATCATATAATTAGGCATTATTAGTGTCATCGTGAAATATGGCACGAGTCTAGTGAAGCTAGGCGGATTAATTATGTGAAAAAGCACCTCAAAGGCACACTGGATATGAGGCTTCTCTCTCTCGCTGTTAGTTTTCTGTCTGTATGTTCTATAATCCATGTATTGCCACCCTAAATCCCAAACAGTGGTTTGTGTTAAGCCAAGTAGAATTATAAAAAGGCAGCCACTGAGGGAAAGTTGAGTTCTGATGTTTACATTTAAAGGAACGTAACGCACCTATATGACACCCTCAATCACATCTTTAAGGATAAAATCAACTTGGAAATAAAAGTTTAAAAACATTTCAGCATTTTGGGAACTAGTAAACCTAGGGTAGGAAATTAACACTACTCTCATGTCTGTACCAGCCGTTATTTAACTTATTTAGCATATAGGTTAGTATATTCCTGTCCAAAGGTAACAAAATCTGACAACCATGACCTCTAAATTAAATTCAAATTGTGGAAAAACTGCTTTTGTGTTTGATTCCCCCATTATCATGGATGTAATGTTGAGTCCCGAGTTGTTGTCTTCCTGTCTCAAGGTGACAAGGTTAGGACTGCTCCCTATCTTTGCCCAGGGCATGCGTGCAGAACAGATTATAAAACTTAAGAGTTTCACTTCATGGTGAAATAAAGGTTAAGAAAAAATTTCCATCCATAAAAGATGGGTGCCATTTCTGACTGCTAGCAAACATTTCCTAAAAGATGCTGTTTGGTGAGCTACCAACAGTGTAAACAGTGCAAAAAAAAAGTTTTACAAGCTGCTGAACTGAAAATAGGGGCCTTTTGCTGTTATTCAGTTTTGAGTCCTTTCACAGGATACAAAAGTGGATAACTGCAATAAGACACGAAGCATCAGCAAGAAGAATGAGAAAGCACTTGGATGCCAGTGCTTAGTATTTCTATTTATATTAAATAAAATCAAAATACCACTGTAGTATTTTATAGTATACAGTAAAATACCACTTTATGGCCAGTGTCATAAAGTGGTATTTTATTACAGTTGAAACTGCTTAAAAATCCATAATTGAAAATCCATCTATTGTATCGACCCCTTAAATCGAAAACATGATGAAAAGAATAGCAAGATTTCTTTTTAAATCCACTGAACATTACATTTTTTGGCTACAGCACCCATTTATTTTGGGGAGTCCTCCATGAAACTATGGAGAAAAAAAAACTATCAATGAAGCTCAAAAAGTTGCAAAAAATTTATGGGAAAATAACCCTGTTGTTCATGTGAACTTTGACCTCAACAAACATCATTTTGGAAATTATGATTTCATGTACAAATAGAAATATTAAAAAAAAAAAAGATGATAAAGAAGGATATGTTTATTTTCCCAGGAGCCACACGAGAAACTGGGACTGTTGTGAAGGGCTGCACCAGTAAGCTGAAATCAATTCTGCTCAATATTAATTTTATCTCTTTGTAAGCTTATTGGTGCGGTCCTCCACAACAGTCACAGTTTCTCATGTGGCGCCTTGGGAAAATAAATTGCCCACCCCTGCTTTTGGGCAAGCCTTTGTGATAGACAAATTGTTACCATATGAGTGTGTATGTTCATGGTTTCTCACATAAACAGTACAAAAGATGGATGTAGCCACTGTGACATCATCCACTGGTTTCTGAAGTTCTGTTTGATGAGCGTTTCCACCATCAGTTTTCTAAAAAAAAAAAGACAACGATGTGACAAAGACGGACAGGTCTGACTGTGAAACCGCTTGGACACCACGGATAATCCTCCAGTTTGAAACATAGCATCACCAAGATTTGCAAAATATATTTATTTTTTATTCAGTATCACCTAAAATCAGTGACTGAGCCCATAAACTCAGAAGGAAAGAGTTTACAGAGGTCAAGTCAGAAAACTGTTTTCCCATAGACTTCTATAGGACCGGAAGTCTTTTTGCAACCACAGCTATCGCTATCTGGTGGCCTTCAGATAGAATGCAGGTTCATTGGTTTAATTTTTGCTAAGGCTTCAAAATGGTGCTTTCCAAACCAACTGGTGATGTCACAGTAGCTACATCTATCTTTTCTATTCAGTCCAGCTTCATACTAATAGTAGAGGCATGAGTGTTGGCTATAAACATATTCTAGTTCTCATGAAGAATGTCAAAACATATTTCCACAAATCCCACTGACTTCTAAAAATGTGCATGTAAATGTTTTACAAACAATAAAGCTTTAGCTGATGAGGAACACAACCCCAAAAGTGCATACCACCTAAAAACAATCAGAAAAATCCCACACACAGTTTAGTGCTGTTGATGTGGAGGCCTTGCACTGTTTACTCTGTTTTTAACTAAATGGTGATGCAGCATTAGACCTGATTACTATTTGGGCTTATGCTTCCCTTTGAAGCTCTTATAACTGTAAAATCAGGTCAGATCTCCAGGCTCCCCACACACAAGTTGAGCACCAACACAGTATTTCACCAAGACAGAAATATTCAGCCACTTCTACTATAAAGCATGCAAACAATATATTGTCTCAGAAGTGTCATCGCTGAGGTCTTGTTTTGCTCGCTGGCTCAGAATCTTCCTGTTCCTTCTTCTTCTTTACAGCCGGATCAGCACTCCACTGGGAAATCCTTTGTTTGTTGTCCCCGATCACAGACATGTATCCACAGGAGGCTGAGCAATTCATCCCACACCATTAACATGTCTTATTGGAAGGAATAACAACCACCTAAATTTGAACACCAAGGAGGAAGTGCTTTTCATGCATTGAAAAGAAAATTGAGTCATAAACCCAAATATGCTTGATTCAGTGCATTTAATCATCGATTGCTCACAAAATTGCAGCGCTGAACTACTGAACTACTGTGTAGCAAATTAAATCTTGATCTTCTCTGTTGTGCCAATAACTTTTGATTACAACCTTTTATGTCTGCTTGATGAAGCTGATTTATATGTCCTGCCACTTTCAAGCCTTCGCTCAGGATCCCTTGTTACTGTGAACTCTGGAAGTTACAATGACAGGCACTAATTCTTAGTACTACTCAGAAATACTGAAAAGTTTCATATCTGAACTTTTTTGTGGTCAGCATATATAGCTACACAAAGTTAAATGTGCACTCTTTAGGTGCATAAGAATTTAGAAGCACCATTTCTTTGGCTACTTGGTAACAGAAATCCACCTCAAGCTGGAAATGGTCACATGTTTAGGAAACTATTGCTTGTTTACACATCCAGTTTTAGGTATTTTAGCAAATTAGTGTACATCAACCACTGTTCATTAGTTAGTCGCTCACTTTGTTAGTCTCTGGTGCTAAATATGGTAGCATACAGTGGGTTTATCAGAGCTTATCTTCCTGAAAACAGCAGCCTGCAACAGTAAAGTTGAGCAGTGAGCTGAAATACATTAAAACAACACAGAGCTGTGAGGAACTGCAGACTTGGAGAAAATTCACAGTTGCTACACAAGTGAAGCGGTCCTTCATCCTTTCATCATGAATAATGACACATTGGACATCTTGTGTTTAAACTGCCATGCCTCTTTAATGTCTCACAAGAAAAAAAAATTGTTTTCCACCGCTGGTGAGAGCACTCCACTGATTAGAGGTTCAATTCCTCTTCAAGGACGCCTCAGCTAGAGGTATGGAATATATAGAGAGATGATAACAGAATACATCTCATCTCTTTCGTTATTGCTTCCAGTCTCTGCAGAGGTTGTGAATTGTCCCCATAAATTTTAACTTAAAGTTTTTAGCTCATAAAAAAAAACAAGACAGTTTTGTTGCAATTGTATAGAAATGTCATACTGTACATGTAAATGCAAAACTAAAGTATATACAAATAAAACCACAAGCACAACGTAAGCAAACAAAAGATTACATGGTTCCTTTTCAGTCTTCACATCTCACTAGCAGCTAACTAGACCAGCAGAAAAAATAGAGACAAGTGATAAGTTAAAGAAACTCTCTGCAGGTCTTCTGCCTAACACATACTCCAAAAATATACTACAAGTCCAAAACTCTAACAGGTGTTCAGCCTGTTAGAGTTGAGGACAGCTTGTGCTCTATGGATGAGGGTATTAAAGCTAAAGATAAGATGTGCTTTATTTGTCTCTAAGTTGGGAAATTCCTTATTTTTGTCAAATTTCTTAACTTGAAAAAGACCATTGCCATAAGGATGAAAAGGCTTTCAGAATAGGATAAAGGTAATCACTGTACGATTCAAGGTTTCATATTTTTTCCTTTCATTTATCACCCATCAATTCATCCATGTGTCATAACTTTCTGACTTACCTGTCTCTGTCACAATATCAAGACCATTTGTTCCAAGTGACGTTTTAAAAATAGGCCATGAATATACAGGATATTTGTTTTAACATCTAACATTTAACATTAACCATCCAAAGCAATGGACAGTGCACAAGAGAGGTGAAGAGGAGAGTGCAGGCAGGGTGGAGCGAGTGGAGATGAGTGTCAGGGGTGATTTGTAACAGAAGAATAGCAGCAAGAGTAAAAGGGAAGGTTTACAAGCTGGTAGTGGACCTGCTATGATGTGTGGTTTGGAGATGGTGGCACTGACAAAAAGACAGGAGGCCGAGGTGAAGGTGGCAGAGTTGAAGATGCTAAGATTTTCATTGGGAGTGACCAGAATGGACAAGATTAGAAATATCAGAGGGACAGCTCAGGTTGGGCAGTTTGGAGACAAAGTTAGAGAAGCAAGGCTGAGATGGTTTGGACATGTGCAGAAGAGGGATAGTGGATATACTGGACAAAGGATGTTGAAGATGGAGGTGCCAGGCAGAAGAAAAAGAGGAAAAACCCAGAAGAGGATTATGGATGTAGTGAAGGAGGACATGAAGGTGGTGTGACAGAGGAGGATACTAGGGATAGGGTGACATAGAGGCAGATGATCAGCTGTGGCGACCCCTAAAAGGGGGCAGCCAAAAGAAGAAGAAGAAGATACACTATATTTCCAAAAGCATTTACTCATCCATCAAAATCATTGAATTCAGGTGTTCCAATCACTTCCATGGCCACAGGTGTATAAAATCAAACACCTAGGCATGCAGACTGCTTCTACAAACATTTGTGAAAGAATGGGTCGCTCTCAGGAGCTCAGTGAATTCCAGCGTGGTACCGTGATAGGATGCCACCTGTGCAACAAGTCCAGTCATGAAATTTCCTCACTACTAAATATTCCACAGTCAACAGTTAGTGGTATTATAACAAAGTGGAAGCAACTGGGAATGACAGCAACTCAGCCAGGAAGTGGCAGACCATGTAAAATCACAGAGTAGGATCAGCAAATGCAGCGGTTAATAGTGCACAGAGGCCACCAACTTTCTGCAGAGTCAATAGCTACAGACCTCCAAACTTCATGTGGCCTTCAGATCAGCTCAAGAACAGTGCGTAGAGAGCTTCATGGAATGGGTTTCCATGGCCGAGCAGCTGCATCCAAGCCTTACATCACGAAGCGCAATGCAAAGCAAGACTGAAGAAGTTACCAGGAGGTGACGAAACGTTTCTCCCACTAAAAACGCTACGTCCAGATGAACAGATTCAGCTTTTTGGGCATCAGATGCAGTGATGTAAAGCACACCGCCACTGGACTCTAGAGCAGTGGAGACGTGTTCTCTGGAGTGATGAATCACGCTTCTCCATCTGCTTTGGATTAATACACATCTGCTGCTCTATCTAGAACAGCAGAATTTGACAAAAATAAACCTCATTGCGCACAATTTTGTCACCCAGTTTAAAGGGGAGTCTCACTGATGTGTTTTTGGGCTCAGTGGAACAGCAAAATAAGATATCAGGCTTTACTTGTTTCAAGGATCAATTAATTGGTGGTTTGGACTGTATTATTGCTTCATCAGAACTGCTTGTTGGATGTCCCAGTAGCCTTAGAAACCACCAAATAATTAGAGTTTGAAAATCACATATGAACCCTCGCGGAGAGCTACATGTAGGCTGCATAATCACTGGGATACAAAGTGGCCTTAAATTTTAATGCTGTTAGTTTTACTCCTCAAAACAAGTTGAAACTTTAAAGAAAATTGATGGTTTTCTGATTGAACTCTCAGCTTCTGCAACATTTCATCTAGATGTAAGTGCTGCTGCATACAAATTTGTAAATTGATCTGTAAGGAATTTCAGATTTATTACAATTCCCGAAGCAGCTTGCATTAGACAGGTGCAAAACATGTTTTCTAAATGAGCAGACTCAGCTTCATTCATAAACCCTCGTAAATCAAACAAAGTGAAAAATGATCCTAACCATTAAACGTTCATTAGTAAATCTATTTTTTTTAAACAAATGAGGGATCAGGCAATCACATGAGCCTTCAGGATATGAATTCACTGTAATATATTAAAGGCTGAGCACACTTAACTGAGAAACTGATCAATCATCTTATATTCAGTCTAACAGGTCAGCTTATGAGGGACCTTAGAAATGTCAAATACTTACTTTGTTGAAGTAGAAGGAATTGTGTGACCTTCCCAAAAGCATCTTAACTTTCTGTATCACCGCTGTCTCCTGGAAGTGCAGCCTCCTCTTAATCTTGCCAGCATACCCCAACCTCTTGATTCATCACCTGATCTGTGGATCATGATATTACCTCTATGGATCAACAATTGGCTGTCACAAGCCTGAACTTAATTCAGTCGGGTTCTTTTCCAACAGGCAACAGTGAGACACAGCATGAAAAGGGGGAGCTGAGGTTGAGGCAGGTTGCAAAGCAGCTTGCAGATATGCAGCTATAGGCAGGCTGAAGCAGCTTAAATACCATACCCTATGTGAGAACTGCCAGTCGAATGTGTATAAGGGTATTCGCAGAGCCACCAGCTGAAATGAGCTGCCACAGAGATCAGCTGTTATCAGCTGACCTGCCAAGATTGTGGATTAGCTTGACTTTCTGGCTTGCCTGAACTAACTCAATACTCAATTACTGAAACAGAACAGATTTTTGAGGGTACTGTGGATGGACAAGGAAAAGAAGAGCTGTTCACAGATAGAAAATGATTAAAACAAAGAGTAGCCTACTATTTATTTATGGAAATTAAGCATTAAGTTTATTGATAATGCCATTCTAAAGTCTGCAGGAGTTTTATGGCATTTGC
This sequence comes from Heterochromis multidens, assembly GCA_015108495.1. Lineage (NCBI taxonomy): Eukaryota > Metazoa > Chordata > Actinopteri > Cichliformes > Cichlidae > Heterochromis > Heterochromis multidens. The sequence goes on from VUQS01046498.1 coordinate 15,099, forward strand.
ATTGCATGTCCTTTGTATCCTTTCTGATAAAGTATAATAATTGTAGTGTCTCCTGGTAGTGGGTTAAGTTTAGAAGAAATGAGAAACAACTGATTGTGTAACTGATTTAACTGGGGTGAAAAAGAAAAGAGGAGGAGACTACGTTAGCCTCACAGAGTAGCCACTACTGATCTTGATACCTGAGACCTTATGAATATCTGGGTAACTACTTAAATGAGCCAGAAAGGGGACAGGGGAGGGCACCAGGAGCTGCAAACAGAATTACAATAGCTTTACATGCAGTACAAAGGTAAAAACCGAGGTTACAGAACTGCTGACTTGGAAAGTGGGGTGAAGGTTAACAGCACAGCCTATCTGAGATCCAGATAGTGAGAGTTCTCAAATATCAAGCTTTGCTTCACATAATAAATACTAGGCATGCAAAGAGATAAACATTTCTTCTTTGTATTTGTCAAAGGCAGCATTGTTCTGCAATAGAAAAAAACAAGAATCCAGTCTTCCAGGTGTGAGCAGACTGACAACAATCTAGTCAACAGCTGAGCCTGAAAACAGCTGCAGCTACCAGCCACAATCCAAAACATTGTTAAAGTCGCAAAAAAGAAACTCTACATGGAAATTCAACAAGAAAAAATAAAGTATAATCTACATCCTTATTCCATAGCCACACCGTACCATCAATATAAAAAAAACTGCATTTATTTAGGCCAATTATTTTAAGTTACACCCTCAACACTGTGCAAAAGCTGAATAAAACAAAATGGCACAACTTACCATCCCCTGGAGCCAGATAAGTTTATGTGAAACTTCCACTAGTTACTGAGACACTTCCAGAGGCGATTTGAATTGTAGAAAGATGAGAATGGAAAAGCAATCTTCCACAGCGGCTCTGAAATATATCTGTAGCTGGAGCAGTAACTTACAGGCCATCAGCTGGCTTGTAAAAGTTATGACCTCAGGCACTTCAGGCATGCACAGTTTAACAAGCACCTAATGAAAAAACCTACAGTCTGTGGGCAATAATAGCTGTGCATGTAGATGCTATTCTCCCTCGTGAAAGTGAACCAAAGCAACACAAACAGATCAATGGCCACTGCTGTCATCATCTTCAGGGTCAAATGCTGATCTGCTTGGATTTCGGGTTGTAAAAGTGCAATGTGAAGCCACATGAAGCAAAGCAGGGAGATTTTATCTGTCTTTAACTATCTGCCCCCAAGAAGATAGTTGTGTTGGATAAGACATGAACTGACTGAATGAAACTGAGATTATGTCAGAGCCATAACACCATAAAGGATTAAAACACTGAGGGAATATTTGTACTTTTCAGAATGATTCTGTGAAATGTAAACATGAAAAACAGAATAAAAATCAAAACTGGAAACCTAAGCTGTATTACTTGCATTATTTTTTCACACTTCTATATTACACTCCATAAATGATTACTCTCTGGCAAAATGGCATTCTGTAAGTCTAATAACAGTTCAGTTAAGGAGATAAATGGTAACAATAAAAGAATATTAGAACTGTTCACTTCAGTCATTTCTGTGCCACATGGGAAATTTGACTTGGCAGAAAAAACAGACACATAAAAAAATGACTTATTCATGTCTCTTATTCATCAGTTTGACAATTACTACCAACTTCTTACACTGCAAAAAAAAAAAAATCATAATAATCTTGAGTTTGAATGTGCATTGAATAAAAAACTCAGACCCAAAAAGAAAAAAAAAAAAGATATTGCGTCACTTGTCCTCAGACCTTCATCTGGTCAAATCTGAGGAAACAGTGTAAAAAGAAAAGACACACTATTTATGACATTTATACATTATACTACAACCCGAAATTGAAAAGAAAAGAAAAGTTGGAACATTCTTTAAATTTGAGCAAAATGAAAACTAAAGGACTTCCGAATCACATGAGCCAATATTTTATTCACAACAGAACATAGATAACATGACAAATGTTGAAACTGAGAAATTTTAAAATTTTATGCACAAAATGAGCTCATTTCAAATTTGATGCTTACTACAGGTCTCAAAATAGTTGGGACAGGGGCATGGTGTAGCATCTCCTCTTTTTTTCAAAACAGTCTGAAGACATCTGGGCATCGAGGTTATGAGTTTCTGGAGTTTTGGTGTTGGAATTTGGTCCCATTCTTGCCTGATATACAGTGGGGGAAATAATTATTTGATCCCCTGCTGATTTTGTAAGTTTGCCCACTAACAACGAAATGATCAGTCTATAATTTCAGTGGTAGGTTTATTTGAACAGTGAGAGACAGAACAATAACAAAAAAATCCAGAAAAATGTATTTTAAAAAAGTTATAAATTAATTCGCATTTTCATGAAGGAAATAAGTATCTGATCCCTTTGCAAAACATGCTTTAGTACTTGGTGGCAAAACCTTCGTTGGCAATCACAGAGGTTAGACGTGTCTTGTAGTTGGTCACAAGTTTTGTCCCACTCCTCTTTGCAGATCCTCTCCAAGTCATTAATGTTTCGTGGCTGATGTTTGGCAACTCGAACCTTCAGCTCCCTTCACAGATTTTCTATGGGATTAAGGTCTAGAGACTGACTAGGCCACTCCAAGACCTTAATATTCTTCTTCTTGAGCCAATCCTTTGTTGCCTTGGCCGTGTGTTTTGGATCATTGTCATGCTGGAATACCCACCCACGACCCATTTTCAATGCCCTGGCTGAGGGAAGGAGGTTCTCACCCAAGATTTGACGATACATGGCCCCATCCATCCTCCCTTTGATGCAGTGCAGTTGTCCTGGCCCCTTGGCAGAAAAACACCCCCAAAGCATAATGTTTCCACATCCATGTTTGACGGTGGGGACGGTGTTCTTGGAGTCATAGGCAGCTTTCCTCCTCCTCCAAACACGGTGAGTTGAGTTGATGCCAAATACCTTGATTTTGGTCTCATCTGACCACAACACTTTCACCCAGTCCTCCTCTGAATCATTGAGATGTTCAGTGGCAAACTTCAAACGGGCCTGTACATGTGCTTTCTTGAGCAGGGGGACCTTGCGGGCACTGCAGGATTTCAGTCCTTCACGGCGTAGTGTGTTACCAACTGTTTTCTTGGTGACTACGGTCCCAGCTGCCTTGAGATCATTGACAAGTTCCTCCCGAGTAGTTCTGGGCTGGTTCGACACCGTTCTCATTATCATTG
>VUQS01046500.1:0-10313 GCA_015108495.1 Heterochromis multidens
CTGGACTCTCTTGTGAAATGGGCAGTCTGCTCACAAAAAAGATAACCCCAAAATGGGTGCCATAGTTTTTATACTACATCCAAAACAAAACATTATTTTGACTGTCTTTTGCTGGGAAGTGGCGTAGTGCAGACTTGGCCTTTCTTGACTGGTTCTCCTCCCCGTATTCCGCTCAACATCCGACCTCGTCCTTCGTTTGGCTCTTTCCCTGTAAAGATAAAAAGAGAAAAACACCTCCCTGCCTATCCTTAATATGTATCAATATTAGCCACCAATTCCTAGTCTCTATTTCTACTTATACTATCTATATCTAGGACATTATGTTTGAACACCCTTGCTTTGCAGTATTTTCACCTTGACTTTGTCTATTTGTGCTGTGTAAGCATGTTGCAGTCCCTCTGCACCCAACTCAGTCTCCCCTTGTTTGGGGTTAATGCTTTTTAGCTATTCTTTATGAGGAGTGCCAACTCTTTATTAAGCACAACTGCAATGTGTATAAAAGATAATCTAAAAGCTCAATTTATTATTTTATTCCTGACATGACATGGTGTGTTATCCTGCTGGAAGCAGCCATCAGAAGATGGTACACTGTGGTCATAAAGGGATGGACATGGTCAGCAACAATACTCAGGTAGGCTGTGGTGTTTAAATGATGCTCAGTTGGTACTAAGGGACCCAGTGTGCCAAGAAAACATTCCCCACATTGTAGCCATGAATTGTTGCCTCAGTTTTCTGTTCTTAGCTGACAAGAGTGGCACCTGGTGTGCTCTTCTGCTGCTGAGATGCTCTTCTGCATACCTTGGTTGTAACAAGTAATTGATTTGAGTTACTGTTGCCCTCCTATCAGCTCAAAGCAGTCTCTCCATTCTCCTCTGACCTCTGGCATCAACAAAGCACTTTCTCTCAGAGAACTGCTGCTCAATGGATATTTTCTCTTTTTTGGACTATTCTCTGTAAACCCTAGACATGGTTATGCAAGAAAATCCCAGTAGATCAGCAGCTTCTGAAATACTCAGACCAGCCCATCTGGCACCATCAACTATGCCACGTTCAAGTCACTTCAGAACTTCAGCAGGTTGGCTTGACCATGCCTACATGCCTACATGCACCGAGATGCTGCCATGTGATTGTTCCTTTATTGTGCTTCTATGTCTTCCCGTTTTACTTGGGTTCTTTGTGCTGCCTTTTAGAATTTAGTTTAGATATTTTCTCTTTTGGACTTTGTTACTGTTTGGACTTTGCAATAAGCCCAATAAAAAAAGCTCAGTTTTTGTTGTTTTGAGTCCTGACACATGGTGGCACTGCTGTGCATCCATCCGCAGTTTATCTTCGTGATCCAACATGGACACTTAGTGGGCGTTATCATATTTTTTATTTCTTAACTCTTGTTTACTTCTTACCTGACTTTCCTTTAATGATGTCAGGTGTTTGGACTGGCTATCTGTACACTTTCTGGTAAAAAGCTGAGGAGATCAGGTGATGGCAAAGGTGGGGACTACACTGATACCTGGTGGGCAGGCTCTGAAAAGACAGCAGATGTTAGAACAAAGAGTCAAACAGCGTTAATAACACGACAAACGAGTCCAAGATTCAGTGTGATTGCACAAAATCCTTTATTTCAAGGATCCAAGAGCACATTTCAACACACGGCAGACTGCATTTATTTTTTTAAAAAGACATGTTAGCGCACAACTACAACCTCCATTGATAGAAAAGAGCAAAATAAAGTCTGTGTGCATTAAAAAAACAGCACAGGGAGAGTTTGGTTTAATTTAAGCTCTGATAACAAAAAAAAAAGAAACCTGTGGACCAAGTGGGTTTTAATAAGTGAAACATGAGTGATTTTAAAATCTTCAAATGCTGAACAGAGCAGGTCTTTGCTCACTGTTATGGCACCATACTGCTTTGAGCTAACGTGTCTTCAAACATGACATAAAGATAAAACACACAGACACACTTAGGGACAATATTCATACAACAAGGAATCATAAAATGCTTTTTTTTTTTTTTTTTTTAAACTACTTTCAGTGCGAGAGCTTTTCAGAGCTGTGATTTCAAAGCAGTGCTTGCAACACCACCATTATAGACACATCATATACACACAATTATTTTTTCAGGTTGTAAATAGCCTTGAGATTTTATAAAGTTTTTTTTTTCTTTCATACAGCATTTGATCTGACAACTGATTTTAAATGATCTGTTTCATAGGAAAAAGTCTGTAAGAAAAGGAAAAAAAAAAAAATCAAACAAACAGAGGCAAATCTGTAAATGCGTTTCGATTGTCGTCGGCTGATGTGAGCAAAAATGGCTTCTAAGCACCTTTCTGTGGTGAGTTAAAAGCTTCATGGTTCACAGGAGACATTCAACAACAGAGCGACTGCAGACACATGTTTACATGCGCCTCATTTGGTTTCTGAGTCGGTGCTAAATGCTAAATGCTGTCCCACCTGTGCTCCAGCTGCTTTTAATACCTCCGTTCATGTCATGTCAGGACTGAGCTAATATATGTTAAAACATTAGAATAAAATAATCTCCTGCCACGTTATATGCACCAACAGAAAGCATGTCAGCGTGTCCTGAAATGGTTCACTTCTCTCAAGGTGCAACAAAGCCTTTCAGCTTCTGCCTAGCCCAGCTGGCTAGCGAGCAGCCACAGGCAATCCACATCATCAAGTGAAGCCCAAACCAGTTAAATTGATGTCTAAATTACGGATGCATCTATTCAGTATTCAGATTGGATATCAGTCTGAGCCTGATTGAAAAAGCTGTATCAAGAGTGCTAACACTGTATGGAGAATACAAACAGCAAAGGCTCAGCAGTTTGGAGGTATTTAATCAGCTATACTGACACACTCAAAAAAATATTTATGCCCAAAATGCTGACTTTAAGTAATTTGATTAGATGTAATTAATTTTCCACGTAATTTTGTTACATAAGTACAATGTAAAATGTTAAATTTAATGGAATCTGGTCAAATGAAATTTACTTGATTGATATACATTCAGTTTATACCAAGCTTTTTTTCTTAATGATTAATTATTTGAATAAATAAACTTTTGATTTTATGGATTTCAGTTGCATTTTACTCAAAATTATTGCTTCATGTTTATGAGGACAAAGAATCATTTTTTGAGTGCAGCTTTTCCACATATGTTTGCCAATTATTATTTATTTAACAACAAATTGTGGTTGAAGTGAGTCGACACGACTGAATAGCTTTCCTTGTTGCCTCCTCTATCGCATTATGTTCGGTTTAAAAGTTCTTGGGAAGCTTTTATTACACTTACAGTAACATAACGTGTTAACATAACATCATACTTCACTCCATGTGTGAGGAGGTGGACTCACAGCAAGACTGAGAGCAGAGAAAGGAGAAACTAAGGAGACCGTGAATAACAGCAGCAAAGACTCTCACACTGAGCTGAAAGGAAACTAGTGCAAATAAATTAGGTGAAAAATTCCAGTATACTTTTTATACTGATTGTATTTATCTTGGACCTTGTTGTCATTTATTATGCCATTAATAAATACCAATTCAGTAAATATATGTTTAATTTTACAAAGCTGGGAAAGCAATGTTTAAGTCGGGCCTAATGAGGTGTTACACGTGTCCGTGAGTCCGCTAGGATCCACTTCTCAAATCTCTGGACTTATTTTTAACTATTTTTTTAAGTGGGGTTTAATTAGCTTAAATTAATTTAAACATGTTTGTTTTTGTTTATCAAAAAGCCAAAATTAACAGGACAATGCATAAATTTCTATTGAGAAAAGTAACAGAAAAAAACAAAACTAAATATATACATTTTCTACCCTGTACCTGTAAGTGTCACCTGGCTCCAGAGATCCTGAGAGTCATTGCACTACATCAAAAATAGAAATTTGGTGATTTAAAAATCCGATATATCAGCCACTATCGTTTTTCTCTTAGACGAAACATAAACAGATTTCCATAACATTTGTTATGTGCAGTTTTTTATGGGTCCTTACTAAGATAATATGACAATGCAGTTTAAAAATCAGCTGGTTATTGCATTTGTGGCGTTCCAAACTCTAGTTACAAATGTTTCAGAGTGCCCTCTGGTGGACAAACTACGCAAGATCAACACTCATAACATGGTTGAAGGGTGTTTTCTTCTTTGATTTTCATTTATTGGCTGTTATAAATGCAGACACCAGCTAATATTGGCCCATGATAAGTCGGTCTGGCACTAACCACGTTAGAAAACTTGGCTAGAAAGACTTCTGGTTCAGTTTTTCATTTTCCTCTTTCTCCCTGTATGACAAGTATTTAGCCAGTTGTAGAGTAGATCTTCACAATTTAATGTCACACAGCTTGAAATTCATGTTTTGCACATCTTTTAAAAGGAAAGGTTAAAAAAAATGCTACTATCTGTGGAGTTTCTCGCTTTAAACTAAACACAAAACAGAACAAGTGCATGAATGTAGAGAGAGTCTACAACCACAAAAACATAAAGAAAAGAACAATTACACAAACATTCATGGCACAATATTTCATATTTAAATATTGTGGTTATCCATGGACAGCCCTAGTTTAAACCTCTGATTGTGCAGACATATTGATTGCTCTCTCTTTAATAATAACTTCTTCAGTTCCAGCTAATCTGACATGACATGAACGCAGTGAGCTGTAAGCTTTCATGTCCTTCTGACGGCGGCACGAGTCTTGTTTATGACCTGATTTATAAAAGAGGAAGTCAGGCTTTGTTGTGCTGGTTTGCTTAGAAGATTGTCTGTATAGTAGCGTCAAAGAAAAACACTAAACTGCCTTTAAAACGTTACACAAACAGCAGGGGCAACAGGGGCTTCACGAGAAGAAAGCCCTGCCAGGTGAGTGGTTTCCTTTACTCCTCTAATACTGCTACTTAATGTGCACCAGAGTTTAGAGTGTGGAAGTCAGTCAATGTTAAAGCACCTACAAGTTCTCACCTTAGATATGAGAATAAAATATTTTCTCAATCACCCGATAACTGCTTTGTTCCACCTTCATGTTTTTAGTTATTCTCACTCTGAAGGAATAAATTAAGTGGGAGTCTGACAGGCTGAAAGGCATTAACGAGAGATTTTCACACTGTCTCCGGTCTTTGATGTTTGATTTCAGCGCTGCAGACGGACAAATTAGATTGTCCATGTAAGTGCACGACATCGCTGTAAACCTCAGGCAAAAATGCAGCATTAGGATAAACGTGACCGATAAAAATTGTCCGACTCCTTGTCCTCTCTGACCTTAAAAGGAACCCAGATTATAAAGACGTGTAGTGCTCATTATGTCATCTCATATCTTAGTTTTATAAAAACATGAAAAATCCTTTCACTCATAGGTTGCAGTGTTGTGTTTTTGTTGCCTCTCCAGTTTTTGTGCACTTATCACTTTGATTTGCACTAAAGCAGGTGAAATGGATTCAGAATAGCTTGTACTCTATAATTTGGGCTGTTAGAAATAACTTTGTTTGAATGCAGTCTGAATGCATTGCGTGTGTAAACTAATGGCAGCCTTCGTAGGTCAAAATATACCTGAAACACTTAGGATTTGCTTTATCAGCAGAGGACATTAAGGCCCACAAGCTGAAATAGTCGGGGTTCCTTTTAACCTCTCTCTAAATGTTTAAAAAAAAAATCTAATTTAAAACAACAATAGGAAAGAAATGCTTTTTCCAACATTTAAAGCACCAGGGAAAAAACCTAGCAATCCCACAGTTAATCTACATCTAGGTGACAAAACGAACACCGATGTTTAAATAATCTGTTTGTTTCTCTGATCCTGACGTCACAGCGTTCACGTTCCCCCATCAGGAAATACAGATTACCAGTAGACATGTTAAACCAAAGAAAGCAGCTTGATCTTAAACTCCTGTCACATAATCTACATTTTTTAGTTCTTTTTTCTCTAAAACAGATGGCTCAGAAGGTTTGCATTTAAACATACTGCAGATTGTATATGATTAAAATCTCCACCTGCGGTTTTTAATGTTTCAGATGACTCATTGTGACCATTTTTCAAAGCACACAACCACTGTGAGCTTTAAGCTAAAATGTTTTCTACTTTAAAGGCAGCTGTTGGTTTGAGTTTGCTGAGAAAAATGCAGTTAAAGTCGAGCTGCAGGCTCAAAACTTTACAGCTAATTAGGTTTATTTGGTCAAAGGTTCATCAAGAAAGAAAAAAGGTTTTTGTTTGGACGAAATCAGAGGATTTAAAGGCTTTAACCTTCAAGTGACTGAGCGCCATATCGTAAAAATGTTTTCTACCAAGGATTTGTCAATCTAATTTTCCTACAACTTGTCATAGTTTTGCCAGGAATAATTCACTGGTGTGGCAAAGATAATTGAAAGCATGTTTTGTTAAAACTTCTAGGCTTTGATTTGATTGTAACTGCACTTCTAATCAGTACACTGTAAAGTTTTGCATCTCATTTTTGAGACATTTCAGTAATCTAAATATTTTGAGTGTTTCTCCACAAAATATTTTAAGTATTCCACATCTCCAAACCAGATATTTATTCAGATTTAGTTTGAAACAGAAGCACGGAAGTAACAGAGCATGAAAAACCACCCCAACTCTGATGATTTCATTGCAATTTGTTGTTGATCAAAGTACGGTATTATAGAGTCACCAGTTTATCTAGATGCTGGTGTTAAAGTCTTACTAGCATACAGCAACACATAATGCACTCAAACATGCCTTAATGCTACAGTCACACTAAGCAGTGGTTGGAGACTGCAGCATGGCCAAAATTGTTGTGACTCTGTGCAATGTGAACTTGCTTTGAAGACAGAGACCAAGCCTGCAACCACTCGCTGTCACATGCCGACTTCAAAGCAACTTTGGTGCGTCAAGATGGCAATAAAATGGCAATAAGACAGAGTCTGCTATCAGTCTGCAACTCAGTGGGGTCAAGTTGGCAACTAAATGCAATGTGTTTGTGATAAACTGGCAAAAATCACAAATCTGTTGCCACCTACAAACACTTACACTCAAGAGTCCAGCCAGAACCTCATAGATTTGAAATAGAAATTCAGAAATTCCTCCACAAATAGTGACGTGGTTGCTGCAAGTCGGCAATTTAACTGCAAAATGACAAAGGCGATCTGTAACCTTGCTTTTATACAGGAATATAACCAGAATAACCAGTTACCAACAGTTGAGTTACCTATTGCAAAGAGACAGAGTTGCAGACAAGTTGCAGTCAGTTACACAGACTGACTTGATTGCAACATGTTGGCAGTCTGTTTGTGTTTATAAATTAGATACAGGTTTATAAATTAAACCTTCCCCAATCTGTCTGAGAGTGATTGCAGTCAGTCTGAGTCGGATCGCAATTGTTTGGAGACTGGTTGCCTCCCACCAGGCAACCTGTGCCATCACCTTGCAATCCAAAGTGGTCATCCAGAGGTTGACGTGCAACACCCCCTTGGTGATAAGTTCTTTTGACAGTTTGGGATTTTTACTTAGCATGGCATTATTTTACTTTTATTTACTCACTAAACCTTTGTCATTACTGCACATTTACTCTATTTTATGATGGGTTTTTTTGTCTTTTTACTGTATTTTAACCTTATCTTATTTTTATTTATTTTATTTTATATATTTTTAGTTTAATATTTAATCTATTTTATTATTTTTTGTAATTTTGTTTTGATGTACTTTTATCACTTAAAGGCCATTTAACTTTCAGTTTATTTACTTAATGTTTTGTCTTTTTAATGTATTTTAAAACTGTTAATATTGCACATTAATTTAGTTTTTTTTATTTTCTGTTATGTCTTATTATGAGCTTGTCATTCATCAATGAAGCACTTTGAACTGCACTAAGCTGCATGAAAGGCGCTATACAAATATGGTTCTGTTAACTGACTGATGCATGTTGCTAGATGCAGTGTATGTGATATTTTATTTTTAAGGTTTGGTCCTTTTCAGCTACCGTAGAGGTCGGAGGCTCCATTACTTCCATCCAATACACAAAACTCATGCTCAAAGAGTTTGCTTATATTTATTTTATTACTTGAAAACGTGTTGACTCGTCTTTGTTAGATATCACTATTTGCTTTAATCTTTCATTGCAGTGTGGTGGAAAGGTCACGAGGTTTGTTCTAAAATCTCATTGGCTCAGAAAAGGTTTAAAGTTTCTGCAGAACCTGAGCATTTTTCAAAATATTCGCATGAATGCGTGATCAGAAAGGTTTTCATAGGAACAAGCAGGATAGATTTTATCACGCTCAAGTTATCATTTATAAGCAGTAAGGTAACGCATACAGTAAATTATTTATTACTACCTATGAAGCGCGCGTGTGTGTGTGAAAAGCTCTTACGCTTATAAAGCATCTCTAATTAGTGCAACTGAAACTCAGATATATTATAAATGAGCTCTTTACAGCCATAACATTAGAAAGTGGTATATAAATGAAATTGAACTGAAATGAATGTAATTACTGGGCTAATAAATGACTCCACTCAGTGATTTTAGTCATGAAAATGGCTCGGTGGTTTGAGGGTTAAAGTCTTTCAAACTTCAAGATCATTGCAGACTGAACTTAAACCAACAGCTGAGTGTGCGTATGGTTAAAAAATGGTCAGCAGTACTTGAATAGTCCAGTTTTCAGTCACATTATATGGCACTAAAACCTGCCTTTTTGTTGACTTTTGTTATTTTGAGCACCAAAGTGAGATAATAAAGATTTTAAAAAGTGCGGTTATTGAGTGTAACTGCGTCTTCCTCTTACTTTCTCTTTGATTAACTGTTTACAGACCGGTCAGAAAGTGACGAGTTTTGGCTTGAGAGCAAAAATCCAGTCGTGATCAGCTGAGTCAGCAAACTGGAAAAGACCCTGACAGATTGTTAAGACCAAGTTTGATCCAGATGTGGAAACTTTCAGTGAGAGCAGGTCTGAGGTTTTCTGAGCAGCACAGGTGAGATGAAACAAATGCTATTAAAGAGAACCTGATCTGAAGTCCTTTTGCTTGCATCCTTATAAAATCAGGATTGTCACATGTAGACACAGTTTGTTTTTCCTCTTCTCTTTCCTGCTGTACCTTCTCAGAGGAAAAATCCAGATTTCTGGGAGTCCTGTAGAGCAGGAAGTCCATCTGGGCACGTTACGGGAATGTCGCCTGTGGCCACTGCATTTCCACTGGGCATCAGACACGTCCTGACGTACGCTGTGCTGGTGGCTCCAAGGAGGCAGCCGTTCTCCAGCTGAGAAACAAAACAACAGGGTCACACTGTTAAGAAAAACACTTGGGTGACTTTATTTGATCTTTTATTTGATTATAAGTGCAAATTCTGCTTTTTAATCACTGAGATGACAAATAGAGCAGCAGATGTTTAACAGCAGACCTGAAGTCTTCCTCATGACAGGAGGAGGAAGAGGAGTAGCTTACAGTATGGTGACTGTAATCTCCTTCAGTCAGTCTAAACAGATTAGCTTCTTTGTAGTTAGGTAGTTGAAGTGCAGATTAATTTAGCTTTGGGGTGTGGAAAGTGAAGCAAAGGCACAAGTGTTTTACACCTGCATTCTCCTTAATAACCAGCAGGGGGCGGCTCGTCTGGTTGTATAGAAGTCTATGGTAAACAGAAACCCTCATCTCCTTTGCTCTGTAGTCAGTAAATATTTACTTGATGAGTTTATGGGCTGAGTTGCAAGTTTCATTTCTGCCATTGTGTCGGGACACCTGTCAAACTGGCCAAAGTTCACATCCCCAGAGTTATGAAGGAGGAAAATACCCATAATGACTCAAACTGGCTTTTGTAGCAGGATGCAAACATGCTGTAAAGTTTTTTTGTACATTCACATCATCACGTTTTTTTATTTCTCCTCTTTAAGTTGGCTATGCAGACAGTCGCCACAACACGCTGTGGTAAAAATTCAACCAATCATGCCAAATTAGGGCTACTGAAGGTAAAAACTGTCAAGATTTTATACTTTGTAATTTACAAGCAAAAGTTGGTACATTTACAAGAAAGAAATTATGGGGAAAAACTATGACATATTAATAACAAATTTATGGGGGGAAAAAAGGAGACAAATTTACAAGAAGAAACAAGCAAAAAATAGCTAATTTCTGAGAAAAGAAAATGGCAAATTTACAGAAAACTTAGAACCCCCCCCCAAAAAAAGAAAAAAAAAACCCACACAAAACAAACTGTCAAATTTACAAAGAATGGGCTAATTTCTGAGACAGAACTGGTACATTTCCAATGGGAAAAAAAAAGTATATTTCTAAGAAAAAAATGGGAAATTTATTTGAAAAAAAGGATAAAATAAAAAAAAAAGCAAAAATGAAAAAAAAAAGGAAAAA
>VUQS01046502.1:0-17383 GCA_015108495.1 Heterochromis multidens
CCTTGTGCACCTTTAGCATACAGTGCGCTACATTAGCATTTATTTAGAGCAAAGGGGCCACATGAGAATCTGGGACTGTTCTGGAGGACCTCACCAATAAGTTTATAAAGAGATAAAATTAAGACAGAGCAGAATTGAGTTTAGCTTATTGGTGTGGCCCTCCAGAACAGTCCCAGTTTCTCATGTGGCCCCTTGGAAAAATGAATGGCCCACCCCTGTTTTAGAGTCATGGTGCTGGCCACCTGACAACATATTCCAGCCCTGTTTGGGCTTCCACCAGTCCCAGAGGTAAATATCTGACTAGCAACTCAGTCCTCCACTACGATACACCAGCAAGTTGTAACTTAGTCTCTGTGTTTGGTGCCATGCAGGTCATTTAATGTTAACTATGCTTGGCATAGTTAACATTAAATGAAATGAATGTAGCTTTAAATAAACAGGGAGAACAGGTAAGTTGAGTTAAATGCAGAGCAGGTGCTGGTTTGCAGTGCTTGGGTACAGCATGAGCTGTTACTGTGTGTCAAAAGAAGGAAGGTGTTTGAACAGAGTCAGATAAATGACTGGTGGTCTTAAAGTGTCATTTCCCTTTGGAAGACCTATAATCATTTGACAAACAGCCTTACCCCTGGGCCGAGAGAGCCGAGCCTCCGGGTAGTGATGGAGCCAAATGAAACATCCTTTAAGAGTGCCTGAGGAAGTCAGTTTGAGGTAACATTAGGAAAATGGCCTCAAAGTGAGTGATTACATCCCCTATATGGTCACCACATGTGCTACGAGAAGGGTCTCTTTCTACTGATCCAGAAGCAGGAGCTGATCTGAACTTTTAACTCTGCTTTTATGTATAACACATCACAATTCTTAGATGTTGTCTTATCTTATTGTGGCACGTAAGAGTGTAAAATCATCCTTGTCATCAAACTGAAGAAACTCACAACAGGAAGCCCAGCACATCCTTGTTGCAATGGAAAAAGAACCTTTTTTTTTTTCTTTTCTCCCTTTAACAAACACTGGAAACAGTTCCACTCAATGAGCCGGCAGCTGTGAAGCGTCTGTCTTGCAGACTTAAACATCTTTAAACTTCAAACATTAACAGTGTCCTGCCACTCATAAAAAGTCTTTCATTTAATCCACCTTTCCATCTTGACAGGGTACTACTTGACAACCACTTGCCATGAATTCAGGTTAATGATAATAATTTGCTTCCTCCTTTCTTTCTTTTTTTTTCTTTTTTATAGCTCATAAGCTTTAAGTAACTGCATCGGGATTACTGCACATTATGCACAAGCACATTATGTGAGATGTTTATATATATTTAAAGTTAGGCTACCCTCTAGTGGACTGATCCCATATAGCTCATAGTTTAGTTCATTTTTAAAAATTTTTTTTTGTGTTAGGAGTGATTGTTTTATATTAAACTTATTGCTGGGGGAGGTGAAATTTGAGATTTAACAGTCAAGTTAAGCACTGCAGTCTGTTATTACTTTTCCTCTTCTATCCAAGAAGCTGAAAAAGCACCTTCAGTCATCATTCCACAGTAAATGAGACACCTTTGATGATTGCTACTACAGATACTTCAGTGTCTCAGTGATGAACTGTACCTCTGCATCTTACACATTAATGCTTCCATACAGCTACTATGTTGCTCCACTGTATAAACTGACAATGCAATGCATGCCCTCCAATAGGTAACGAGGCTGTCACTATAAACACCGCTTCCTCTCTCCTTCAGTCAGACTGCATCTGTGTTTATACCAGCTGCTGAAAATCATGCTTTTGGACATGTGGGTGACTGACTGTAGGCAGCTTTTCTAGCCAGCTGTTATAACAGGCAAAATGCATGTTTTTATACCTATTCAGACCTGACAAATCACACAAGCATGCAAAAAAATACAGACCATCTTAGATTGATTAGAACCTGATGTAAGTGATTAGCAAACAGGTATAAAGTTAGCTGTGTTTCCCTCACATATGAAATAAAAATCTGTGTCTGTCAGTTTTTGCTGCTATTCATTTCTAGACTAAAGTAAAATATATATTTGTGTCTTATAGCCACACTTGAATTTTTTGTTTTTTATTTAATCGTTAATACATTTTTGAGTATTTGGGGGATTTTCAAGATAGACCAGTTGGGTCCTCACAAATGCTGTGCACCTTGTAGACCAGTAGAGGGAAACATATGCTATTAATCTTTGATGGCACTGAAAGACAATTCACAGCAACTGTTTTTAAAGGGTACCTATTATACTTATTTCTACATCCATATTTTTGTTGTTGGACTCTTTTATTCACAGTTCAAAAATAATCTTTGTTTTTTAAATCTCATACTGGGCCTTGGTGCAGTTCTTCTCCGAAACAAATCATTTTAGCTCCTCTCCCTTTAAGTAATATGGAGGGAGGACAAAATAAGGAGGAGCATGTTAGTTCTTCTTTAAATGTAAGTACACACATTAAAACTAACTTAAGTGTGTTACATGTTAAATAAAGCAGAATATCTGTGTATTTCTCTGGGTGCTAGATAAACACACACTACAGGAAACAGTCTTATAGCTGGGTTTATCCTGCACTGGACAGAGCTCAGGCATTGTGAGCATTGGCAGTGTGTACTGTCATAACTGGCAGAAGCCATTTGGTGCATAGTCTGCAGCAGATTTGACTCGTGAATGAGTGTGTGAGGCAGATTCAGAGATCCTCACTCTGTATCAAAGGGAGAGCTTTTGGTCTTTTGAAGATTCACAGCGTTTAATCCCAGAAATAGCTGTTAAAAATGTTATAGGCATAATGTAAAACAAAAGAGTTTATAGAATAATGCACCAAACCATACCACAGATTAAAAACAAAAAAGGATGCTAACAGTATCCTGCAGGTTCTTAACTCAGACTTGTTGAACATGTGAAAAGTAACATGTTGCAATTTCCCTTGAATGGTAACAAAGTCCTCCTCGTTTCGGAAGTAACTCAGTGATGCTGATACTACAGCTGTCCACAAATTGTATCTGAAGAGTAAACCAAGAAACATAGATCAACGATGCAAGGTCAGCGCTGGAAACACAAGCAGAACAGAAAGAGATACTTAGCTGCAATAATGATTTATATAATGGCTTGTATGTTGGAATCCAAGCAGCCAAAGAGCCTGTTATATTTTACTTGTTTATCAAGTTGTCCAAAATGAGAAGAAACTACTGTACAAGTATTAGTATGAAAGTTAAATTAGTTAAATTTAAAACTCAAGCTCCTCAAAAAGCCAGTAAGGCAGTATGAAGCAAACAATAATGCTTACTGGAATTAGCACAGACCAAGTGATTCACAGTGTATTAGGGGGTCTTGGGGCCTGTGGGGGTCTCAATCCTTATTAGAGTAAGTGGACTTCGTTCAAGTCACTACTTGTAGTCTCAGCACCAAAGCTGTAATCTTATTAATGACGAAGTGATGTATTCTTTGAAACTTAATCTAAGTATGGTCTTCTGTTGTTTACTTTGTTCTATTATTTCTACTTTGTTCTATTAATTTTTCATATTCTGTATTAATAATTAATTTATGATTTAGCACAAATCATCTATCATAGTTCAAAAAGCTGGGACTTAGTTCTATTTTTTTTTACTTTTTAAAAAATATTATTATAGGCATAGTGATATATTTTATGTCATTCCTCCTTTTTTGTTTGGTGTGTATGTATTTGGCTACAGTTATGTCTACAGTTATGTGTAAAAGTAGCTACAAAATGTAAGTGTGTGTTCATTAAGTAGGCTCTGTCATACTTGCAGAGGTAGGGATGGTGGTTTTAGCTCAGGATGAGCAGGTCCAGAATCAAAACTAGACGTTCTTAAGACCACAGCTGAGACCTGCGGGGTAGACTCGAGACCAGCATTTCTGAAAATAACACCATCAAGAAAAATGAAAGGGTGGGGGAAAAACATAACTCTCTGAGTTAGTTAGAAAAATAAAGTACAAGTACAACTTATAGAAAACTGACCTGCAAAATGAAGATTATGAAGAATATATGTGTAAAATTATAAACACCTCAGTAAAATCGCTTTTATATGGACCTTTTTTTAATTTTGTATATGTAATTAGTATGAACTTAAAAGGATGCCCCAGGTGGTGTGCACATACATGCATAAATAATCTAAACTGTACTTAATATATAAAAATGTATACAGTGTCCAATCAATGTAATATACCCCCTATTTTTTCCTCATATGGTATGTTTTTATAAGTTATGATTCTGTTGCATGTTTTCCTTTTTTCTGTATTAATTTTATAATAATAATAATAATAATAATAATAATAATAATAATAATATTTTTTAAAAAGGCAAAACCAGCAGGTCCAGAGTTGATTCCTGAAAAACACAAACTGTTTAGGTCAAGGGTGCCAAACATAAGACTCGGGGTTCAGGGGTCCAGGGATGGCTTCGCATAGTGTAAAAATCGCAAACAAGATATTAACTACTCCTTCAGTTTTTCTAATAATACTATTCCTGGTGTAGTGATGTCAGCCTGACTATGCAGGAGTGGAAATAAGTCAAATGTGTAAATTAAGTGAAAATAAGTAAGTTAAAATAACTTCTTGAAAAGCTGTTCAAATAACAAGGAAGTAAAATGGTGCTGTAGATCAAAAATACTCTATAATCTTTTTTTTTTTTTTTTGGTACCTGTAAAGCTCCACTGAGATCTGTAAAAATTAATGCACATGTATTGAGGCACATCGTTACTGCTGCACTTATTTTTTTAACCCATCTGTTCATCTCTTTTGTAAGGATGGTTTATTCAAAGTTTTTTTTATTTTTCTTTGTGCAGGTTATTTTGCTGTTTTCTGCTGCTCTGACCCTTTTGAGAAAAAACTGGGCTATTTAGATTTTCTGTCCATCAGTAACTTGAGATAGGCAGGTTGTCCTCCTCAGTCACGTGGTCACGCTGAGCATCCTTTGGCAGATCCAGCAGGCTGCCTAGCGTGTCTTCACTAAAGGTTACAGAATGGACCAGTTCCACTGCTGCCTCGTATAGTCGCTGCATCTTCTGCTTCTATTTTTTCTGCTCTGTGTGGACTGCACTGTGAAAACGCAGGTAGGTCCGCGAAATTATACATGCAAACGTTACAGCGTTGAGTTTTGAGTGGGCAACTACGCACTGTGAGATCAATGTGATGCTGAGTCGCTACGTGGATACTTGCTGTGCAACAAAGACGTGCATGTGCTTTCGTAAAGTAAATGGCTGCCTAATGCTGCAGATTCAATGCTTTCGCTCAAACTAAGACATGCAAGCTTGCAAATGAATGCTGAAGAGTGAGTTATTGCAGGTGCAGCGTTGTCTGTGGGTGCAGGGGGCTGCTCAGAGAGGGAGAGACGTCTTCATTACTCATTGTGCAGGTGGAGCAGCGCTCCTCCGAATCGGAGGCGGTGGCGTTGTACTGATTGGAGTACGCTGATAGTCGATAGTGTTGTTCTGCAGGCTTTTCGCAGAAAAGTGCATCTACTTCTCGCTCGCAGAAGATCAGAGGCTCTGCAATGTGTAAAATAGTGCGACGTTCAAGTTCAAACAGGAGCTAGAGGTGGCTGTAAGGTCACATAGTAATGACTCAGCAACCATCGTCTGCTGAGGAGAGTAAACTCAGGCTGCTTTTGGAGGATTTCCAGGAACTGAAGGTTTAAAGAAGCTGCCTGATTTGTTCCCGTGGAAACCAGCGGAGTAGAGGTAACCTGGCACCTTTCAGCTTCTGTGTTTTATAAATAAGGAATTTCAGAATTGAGTGCGAGTATTGATTATCGAGCCACTTATGTCTGAGCCAGAAGGAGCTGAGTGGGATTTCAGCTGACAATATGTCCTCCAGAAGGGCTATTCAGCTATTATAAATAAACAAGAAGCCTTTCAGAGGTTTCATCTCACTCCCTGTTTGAATTTTATGAAAACATAATTCAGTTCACATTACATAAACGCTCATATTTTATAATAAAGCTTGAATGAGTTGCCATAATGTGTAGAAGCTCAGTTTACTCAGTGATAATCATTTCCTCTGTGCCTATAGTACAGATACAGTCCAGAGTCGAGAATTTATTGGAGTTGAAGTTATCTATTAGTTCTGCCTCCATCATAGTACAATGGCAGTGCATGTTAAATAGTATTGTTAATATGCTAACATGTACTCATGATAGGCCACATCAAACCCAAAGCTTGGGGTCCAAACCAAATCTGGGGCTTTGCAAATTTTATTCCTGTCTGCCAAACAATTTAGGATCTGAAAAACTGCAGTTGGTTTGCTGTTTGCTGGTTTTTATGTGCATCTATTTTCACACTAAAAGGTGAGGCTGTAATGTACATGTAAATTACATGAACACAAATCTCTTATTTTTACATTTTAATCTAAATTTCCTATTCAACCATTGAGGTGTTCACAAACAGAATATGTGAGAAACAAAATTAAAGACCAGTAGTTGTTGTGATTGAACAAAAGGTATGATGACTAAGCACCTTGTTGAATGTTTGTGTGGTACAAATTTAAAAGAATATACAGGACATGAAACAATATAATCCAGGATAATTTTGGGATTTATTAAAGTTGTCCTGGCCCTTGAAATGACTGAAAATTTGCAATGTAGCCCTCAGTAACACTGAGTTTGACACACCTGGTAGCCTATGTCTTTACCCATTGGTTTGCAGACCACAGTTTTGGTCATCACCATCATTTTAAACCAGATGTGACAATATGTGAGAGGCTAGAGTGGGGGAGGTAACAGCTAATGGTAAGGCCAAACTGCAATGTCCAGGGCTGAAATGTGAAGTCATTGAAGAAGTGTTCTAAAATTCCTCCAGTGACCACTTGAAGTTGGCTCAAGTGGTCATTGGAGGAACTGATTGAAAAGTGAATCAATTCCCATAGACTCCCATGTGAAAGTACCCAAATTTAGTGAAGAAACAAACAAGCATGGTAGAAAAATATTGTTATTTAGGGGCACGGCTGCTAAGCCTCTGAATTGGACCTCTTGACCATGTTTGTGCTGTTGGAGCATTTTAATGAAATTATTTGACATGTTATATGGTTTATTGTGTGGTATAGGATATCTGAGTATTTCATTAGTCTGTTACTTTACAGTAATTAGCTGGTTTTTGTGTCTGTGTTGTGCACTCATACAGTGTATGGTTGCAGCTTGTAGCCCTAGTTGCAGACTTAACCCTTTATTCTCTCATCCAAATATGGTCACTTTTAGCTCTAAAAACCCAACATGGTAGCAGCCAAAATGCTAACGTTAAGTATTCAAAAAAAGAAAGATTCCAGAAAAACTAAACTGACCAATCCAGAAACTGGCTTATTATGTGATACAGACCACCTTCTCCTCCAAACATGATAACTACTGGCTCCAAAAAATAATGTTGAGGCTTCAAAATATGGAGTCCAGAAACCTCTGGTTGACATCATGATGACTTTGGCAGTCTATGGCTATAGCTGGCCTAGTTATCATGATAACAAAAGCTTACTTTGGAAGTAAACCAAAGTCATTTTGACCCGATGATCGCATTAGGTGGATATTAAATTTTTACAACATTGATTATCAGAATTCTATACTGTACAGATTCTTTAAGTAGTTTGTTGAGACACTTCAGTCTGGTTGAAAATGGGTGACTGACCCATCATACTTACATTATTGCTAAAAGTTAAACAGTAGGCCTATGTCTTCTCGAAAAGGTACCATGACCGTACAAAATCTGCAGCAGTTATTACATTTTTGTATTTCCAAATTACTTTTTATTTTTATATTGTTTTGAAATTTTGTTTTTAGTTTAGTTTAATTTTAGTTTCCAGAGTAGGTTTGCTTGTTTCAGTGGTAATTTTAGATTTTTTATTTATTATAATATGGAGGGTATTTGTCAGGGGCAAGATTTATGAAAGTCAGTGTGGTTATTGTGGTGCAAACACAACAGATTTTTTAATGTCCTTGACTCTGAGTCATTTAGACATCTCGAATCTCAATAGATTTGTGCTGTCAATTTCTTTTTTACAAAGACTAAAACTAAATATACTTTCTCTGTATATTTAATAATTTAATTTAGTTTGGTAAGTTCACAAAATTGTTTTAGTTAATTTTCATTTTTTTCAGATGTCTACTTTTTGTTTGAATTTCAGTTAACTAAAATGATTTGTCAAACCTAGTTTTAGTGTTTAGTTTGGGTTTAGTTAACTAGAATGACCTTGATCTGCAGAATAAGCTGGTAGCTCTTTTTATATGGTCTACTTCTTTTGTAAATAATTGCAATGAAAACTTTGTAGATAGTTCAGATTCACAGTGACCTTGTTTCTGTTGTTGAATTATTTAAAAAGTTATTTATAAGTGCTGTTAACACCACCAATGAAATTCAATTTCTTCTTGATTGTTTGGTATGGATGCAAAAAAGAATTTGACATACAGATATTACAGACTTGTAATCAGAGGAAAAACTTGTTATTACATTTATTTTTATTTACACTGACTCTGTGGTAGAAAGTTTGAATGCTGTCTGTGATAGAAATTATAAGTAGATTAATGATAAATGCTTGATGCATGTTTGAATTCTGTCAAATTGAATAAGTAGTTTATCATTTCTATTCCAGCCTCACAATATGAATGCACATAACTGATGACTATTGTTATGAGAAGAGTTTATTTATTGCCTACATACATTTTGGTCCTCAAAGCTTAAAATATTGTTGCACTCTTAAGTCTGTAGCATCATTGTGTTGAAGTTTGAGGCTTTGTAGAATTATGAGCCATCATGTCTCTGAATTTGCTGTCCACTTATCTCTAAATTTAGATCTATACATGAAGAAATAGCTCACTTCTGCGTCTGAAGTGCCCTGATCTGGCCTGGAGTTGGAGAAGTGGTTGTTACTGGGAAAGAAAAACCTTTGAGACCTCACTTTTTGAGACCAGCGAATGAGTGTGTACAGCAGTGGTCTACACAGATTGTATTTACATTTAAGTTTTTAGCAGTATTCAGGCTGATACATGTGGTGTAACAGGTTCAATGTGGTTAACAGCGAGTCACGATCTTACACTCTCCCTCTGCACTGTATGTGAGGTCCTGTCCATGTTTGTCAGTGTGCACTGTGAAAGTCTGCAAGATGTCTCTACACTGATGCCAAGACTAATTCTTTGTCAGCGTTTGGTCAAACTCTGTCACTCTCTCTTTCTTTCGTTTCTTTTACTACAGAAAAAACCTGTTGTGGAGTCAGTTGCAAACTCAGGGACATCAGGTAAACATTTTAAGGTTTAAAGGGTGTCTCTACACCCTCTGAGATTTTTTTTTTCCATGGACCCTTTTTGGTGAACCCGTCCTACATACAGTCTTGGGGATCATGCTTATTAAACTTGAAACTAAAGGCACTTGAGGAAGCCTTTTGCATTAACAGTTTTTGTCAGTCAAAAATTAAAGTTAATAAGATGCTACATCCCAGCCACAGCTTCTGGCTCTGTTCTGAGTAGCATAAAAGGACTTCATCTACAGTTTAGTTATACAATCTTGTGTTGCATAATGAGAATTAAAATAAATCTTGAATCTTGTCTCTTACATACAAAAATAAAATCTTTTAGTGACAGTTTCTTGACATCCTACAAAGAGCTGCAGTAGCTGCCAGTACAGAACCCCATCGTGGGCGATGCTTACTAGCTTAACAGTGTCACACCACAATTAACTGACTAAATTAATACTTCTGAAATTGTTGTTTTTACTTTGTGGTGAAAACTCTAAAATATACTGCCTCAGATCCCTTAATACATAAAAGGCTGTAAGGCAAAAGCAAAAAATATAAGGCTGATATTATCGGCCGATATTAGCTATTTGCTGATCTATTAGCATCGGCATTTATATTGGCTGATAAGTAAAAATTTTAAAAAGTAGAGAAGACACAGGAGAAACACCCTTCAACCATGTTGTAAGTGTTGACTTTGCATAGTTTGTCCACCAGAGGGCATTTTTCAACTTCCCTGTTGACAACACGTGTTTGGAACGCCACAAACACAACAATTGGCTGATCCAAGCAGAGTCAGGCAGAGCGTAAATGAGTAAATAAATAGCTGCACATAATAAATGTTAGAGAAATCTGTTTATTTTTCGTGTGTCTGAAATAAAAAATATCGGCCGATATATTGGAATATCAGATTTTTTAATCATCAAATTTTAGTATCAGTCTTAAAAATCCTGTATTGTTTGCTCTCTATTTTTGTTTAACGTGGTTCAACTTGAATATGTACTGTATGCTGCTGTTATGCCACATGAGATTTTTTTTTTTTTTTTAAGTGCTGTTAGTTGGCTGAGTCCCTGCAGCCATCTGGGGGCTACAACACCTAATTTGTAAATGGCTGCACTAAAACATAGCTCCATTAGATATAATGATCCACTGCGGTTACCTTGATTAAATGATGTGCCACAAACACCAAGCTGTTCAATAGTAACTCCACAAACATCTGTGCCTTTCTGCTTCTGTGCACATCAGACCGTTAGTTATAACTCTGAACTCTGCTGATTTATCTGTGACAAACAAACAGTTTGCAGTCAGACACAACAACCAGTTAGAAGTTAACTTCTTGTTCACATCAGTCTCCTCAAAATATTTGATTACTCAGGTAAATGCGACATATACTGTGGTTTTTCTTTCCAAAGTTTGGCAACAGAGGTATTTTACTTTTAAATTCTCAAAATGTGCATATGCCCAGCAAACTTGGTTGAAAGAGTGACATTGTCTCCCTGGTCAAACCTGCACCGTAGACTGACAGATGTTGACATTTTCACATTGAAGACCAGCTAGATTATTGCAATCAAGAAATTAAATATCTGTGTACAATCAACAAATGATTGACAACTAATGTGTCATGGTTATGAACAGCCACACAACAACCACTCCATGCGCATAGACTAGTTTTCCTGGAGCCCGTGAATTAAAAAAAAATACAAACATCACTTTTATGCCATTTACGTCTGTGTACATGAGAATTTTTAAAAATTATTTTCTTTTGTTCTAATCAATAAAAAATGATAGAAACCAGTTCTTGAACACAAACTTTCTCTAAAACGAGGACATTCAGACGACGTTCAACAAGTACATGGAGCCTCTGGTAAACTGTTTCTGACATCAGTACAACTTCCATTCATCCATTATCTTTCACTTAATCAGAAGCCTGGTCGCAGTTGCAGCAGGCTAAGCAGGGTGTTCCAGACGTCCTGGGGAAGGTGACACATCCAGTTCCTCCTGGGGGATCCTGAGGTGTTCCCAGTCCAGAAGAGATAAATATTCTCTCCATTGGGTTCTGAGTCTACCCTGGGGTCTCCCATTGGGCATGCTGGGAAAACCTTCAAAGAGAGGCGCCCAGGAGGTATCCTAACCAGATGCCAGAACTACCTCAATTGGCTCCTTTCAACATGGTAGAACAGCAGTTCTAAACCAAACTGCTTCTGGATGTCCAAGCTCCTCACCCTATCTCTAAGCTGAGCCCAGTCACCCTAAATACACTGTTTAGCTTTATCTTAAAAAAAAATAATAATTTTTTTTTGCTTAAAGAAATATTTGTGTCATGTTAAGATCACAACCTACAGGTAAAAGTGTTTCTCTACAAGTGGTTTTTTTTTATTTTGTTATTTTCTGGGACCTCCCAGCACTTTCATGTGCATACATGGAAAGCTGGAGGTGAGGCGAGCAACAGTAAGATTCCACATTCAGTGGAACAGAAAACAGAAACAGCTTGAAAAAGAAGAGATGGCATAGAGATGGGTTGCAAAGCAGCTTGCACAGGTGCATTGACTGTAAACGGGCTAACACAGCTTAAATAGCATGCCTTATATGAGAGTGGGGCTGGGCTTGACTAGTAGCCTGCCTGAACTAATGCTATCCTCAGCTGGTGAATACTGTATAGTGTGAATTAAAAACACATAGGCACAGTATAAGTACCTCAAAATTTCACTTGACTGGGCCTGCAGTTATTTTCATTATCATTTAATATACTAAAGTTTCTTTAATAATAAATTATTTATAATTTGGTCTTTTGAATGTCAGTAAGTAGTGAAAAATGCTCACCATGTTTACTCAGATTTCTTGATAACACCATCAGATGTCTTGTAAATATATATTAATGTATGTCAACTGATAGTGTTAAGCTTTTTAAAGCCCCAAATATTGATATCAGTATTAGTGTACATTCAGAATCGGTGTGGTTATACAATCCCATTAATTCAGTGACTAATCCTTAAAGCACCTAGTCTAGAGAATCCTTCTGGTACTTTTTTTAATAGTTTTTTTCAGCTTCTATACCTTGTTATCTAAGTTATTTTTGGCAATTGAAATTTAATGCTGAGCTCTTGAAACAGGTAGCAAGCAACTGAAACTGTCATTACATTCTGCATGTAGAGAGAGCCCTGAATGACGGCATTTATAAAGTCAGTTGCAAGGTTAAGCATCCACTTTACACAGTAATCTGAGCAAATGAAAAGCCTGTCTGTAAACACATTTTTTGGCATATCTACCAATCTGCCATGTACTTGTGATATCACAAGAATTTCAGCCTCACATTGGTTATGCAATCATTGTATCGTCATATAAATGTTTTTTTTTCTTTCTCTCGTCTTTATTTTTCTTGGTAGGATCACACGCAGTCAGCGTCCTGAGTCACCCAGATTCTTTGTATTGCAGACTGGTCATGGTCATTTACCAGGGCTTTTGTTAGTCTATAGTTATGCAGGCATAGGTGCATGCACACGGTGTGTACTGAACTGCTACCTAACTGTTAAAGACACAACCCCAAACTGTTCTAGATCTCAGCAGTGTACAGTACTTCTATTTGTGCAGTGCTTTGTGCATAATATGAGCTATGAGCCAAATGTAAATGTCTCAAAGGGAGCAAGTGAGTCAGTTGAATAAAACTGAGACAGATGTGGAGCCTTTTGTTTTGACTGTGGGAAAACGGCAACGCCAAACACAACTGGTCACTCGGGGTTGATTAACTCGGTTTCATCAATTCCCATGACTTCTTTATGCTGGCAGTAGATGCTTACAGAGTACTTGCTTAATTTATTCTAATATTTTCTGTTTTGTGTCCTCGTTGTTTATACTAAAGCTAAGCCTGAAAAAACAAAACGAGTGATATTATTAACCCAATAATTCAAAAATATGAATTAATCAAAGTAAAGCCCGCACATAACAGTAGGATTATTGGATTAGTACATTCTGGTATTTCCTTCTTTGTCTGGTCTGGGAAAGCAATGTAGGCACACTGAAATTAGAGAGACTGCACAGACTCAGGCTTTGGAGGAGTTGGTGGATCTTAGATGGCAGCTCTTTCTGCTGGCCCGTCCCCTCCTGCACTGCCCAGAATAATATAATTACAGACCGACAACTGGCATGTTTACATGGACGAGAAGCACCTGTTTTCCATCATGTTAAGACCAGTCCAATCAGTAGAATTTATTTTTGACATTTTTGGGAGGATTCAGCTGTCTGCTCTTTGCATATGTGTGCTATTGGGGTTTTCAGATTAGGATATTTCATAAATTAATTCCTGGAGCACCAGCAGTAATGAAGATATCTTAACAGTTACTTAGCTAGTAAGATGCTAATTGCTATCTAGAAACTTAATTTGAACTTAATTGTAAAAATCCCACTGAGACTCAGGGTGAGCTGGTTTTGGAATCACTCTGGTATCTTCTGGTACACTGCTCTAGATTCACCCAGTTCTCGCCCAGCTGACACTAGTGAGAAGCGGGGAAAATTTTGGTATCAAAAAGGTGGGGTTTCTGGCTTAGGTATGTTTACATGTTGATAACTGTTTTCAAAATATAATTATTTTACCTGAATTACTGTAATAAATATCTTTACTAACTAATCTGGGTCACACCACACTAATAAGAAATAATGGGTTATAACCTAATGCCATTTTACATATTAAATGTTTGAAAAAGTAATGTAAAATTATTTACTTTTATGGCAGTGTTTGTATATATGATGTTAACAACCAGGCAATTAATGTACCAAAACTTCAGACTTTTTTTCTGATTTAAGTGGGCATTCAGTTAGATTTTGCCAGTTAGAAACTATTTTTTAAAATAAATTTATATCACATAAAAGATATGAAACCACTTGCTCATTGGCTAACGAACAAAATTTATAAAATTTATTTTTTTATTCAGTATGACCCAAAATTAGTTACTGAGCCCATAAACTCACCAGGATAGCGTAGGACTGGAAGGTTGTTTTTTTCAAATCACAGCTACTGCCATCTAGTGGCCTTCAGATAGAGTGCAGGCACGTCGGCACTGGCTTTATTTTTCCAGCCCAGAAGCTACGTCCATGTTTTATACTGTCTATTATATAGCACCGCCACCTGAAAGTACAGTTACATAAATGGAT
Source organism: Heterochromis multidens (assembly GCA_015108495.1). NCBI lineage: Eukaryota > Metazoa > Chordata > Actinopteri > Cichliformes > Cichlidae > Heterochromis > Heterochromis multidens. The sequence continues at coordinate 14,361 of VUQS01046502.1, forward strand.
TTTGTTATCTTTTTACAGAAAGTTTTTTGCTTCCCGCCACTTCCAGTAATTGTGCTAAGCTATGAAAATATAAAATGAATTGATTTACACACGTTTTTGGGAATATTTTGAGAGAACCTCTGGTTGATTAGTCTGCCATATAGAAACCAGATGCCAGAAGTACAAATTCCACCAGAATAGAAAGAAAGTAGGCCGGGGTGATATGTAGTCCAGACAGTCCAGACAGGGACTCTTGTCTGTCATCACCCTCTATTACCATGGAAGCTAACAAAACACAGTAACTCTCATAATGTATTCGAGGAAAAAAAGGTCATGCTTCATTAATCAGGAAATCAAATTTCTGATTCACATTTTGCTTTCACGTTTTCCACTGAGTTTCAGTTTATTGTGTGTAATGTGTGGTTATATAAAACTCTGTTCCTGTGGGTGTATATTCATCAGCATATGGGGGCCATGTACAGTATTTGCATTACCTTACATGTGCTTGGTCACTGGAGAAAACACCCCTCATATCCAACTGCTAACCTTGCCTACCCTCTTCATTCTCCTGCAGGTTATGCCACCCCAAAGGCTTCCTGGATCCCCAGCCGTGAAAGAGAAGGGCTGATCCCGTCCTCCTCCAGGTTCCTGCCTTGCAGCCCTTTTTTCCCTCCTTCCCTCGCCTGCTTATTCCCCTCTCCCAAAGATACAAACTCTACCTGACCCCAACACCTAAACCCTTCGACGTTTGTCATCCACCTCTTGGACCTCTCTTGTTGGTCCAGTTACGTACACCGCATCATCCTCCCCTACAGCAATTTCATACCCAGTCTCCCCTTATTCCAGCCACACTAGCCACCTTCCCTGCAGGACCCTGCTGTCTTTAGAGGACTGCTCTAACCTCTGGCTGCTTGCCAGGCCCCATGGCTACAGGAGGTCATGCCCCTGACATAGATGTGTTGACCAACCTACAGCAGGTAAGAATTATTAATGTTTCTGAAACCGAATTTGTCCTTATGAAAACAAACATAACAGTAATTAGTATACACCAAACAGTCATTAATAAATACAGTACATTAGTTGGTGTCTTGTGGAATGAGGTTTTAAAGCTTCATCCATCTGGGAACCAATCAGCTAATCTGCTGACTAAGTCTCCAGGGCCAGTTTTTTTCTGTTGTAACTAGTTGATAACCAGGCTAAGATGTCAGTTTCCATCCACCTGTCATTGTTTATGAATGATGCATAAAACTAAATCATCATCTAACAATAGCCAGTGGCTTCCCATGCACTTCAGTAAATGCCATCCCAGTTTTGCTCTCTACAATTATTTTTTAAAGCAATGAAGAACAAATCCCAGGGGCAAGAAGGAAGAAACTGTTTCTGACAGTTCTTGGAACATCATCTCTTTCTGAGAGTGGGATAATATGTCTGGTATCTGCCTCGTATCTGTTCAATAAGTATAGATCTAAAACCAGGATGGGTTTAGCTTAGCTTATCAGAAAACAAAAACGGGGGGAGACAGCCAGCCTGGGACTATTCAGAGGTAACAAAAATGGGCTTGACTAAAGCTGCCTAATTAATATCTTGCTTGTGTAATCCATGCAAACGTCAAAGCATGAAGACATCAGGTTGACACTTTTTTAAAAGTCGGGCTAGCTGGCTTGAAAATATCAGCTAATTAGCACTGTATGTCTCTGCATGGGTAAACTCAATGTGCTTAACAAAGAAGATAAAAACATGAAGAACTGTATAGGTTTATAATGCCTTAAGGCAGTGAAAACAGCAAAATAAAACAAAACAAAACACCTATTAAGTGTAAGCCTGTGTGAATAAAAAGGTTTTGAGTCTGTTTTTGAATGTATGCACAGATGTAATTGATGCAGTGAAGGGCTTGTGGAAAAAGAAAAAAACCCACAAATTATCTTTGTTATATAATATACTGTCTATTCTAAACAGCAAACAGGACACAGGGCAGCAACAGTGGGACTGGACTGATACAGCAAAGATTTTGTTTTAGTATGAATGACTGTAAAACAGCACAGTGGTCCAGTGGTTGGCACTGTCACCTCACAGCAAGAAGGTTCTGGGTTTTAACCTGTTTTGTGGAGTTTGTATGTTCTCCCTGTGTCTGCATGGGCTCTCTGCAGGTGCTCCAGCTTCCTCTCACAGTCCAAAGACATGCACATTGGGTTAACTGATTCTAAATTGGCTGTAGGTGTGAACTGAAGTAAGTCTGAAACTGCTGGCTAAGGATAAACGTAGATTTGGTAAAATTATAACTCACGTCAGCAGTAATGACACCCGGTTGTGTCAATCGGAGGTCACCAAAATTAACATTGAGTCGGTGTGTAACTTTACCAAAACAATATCGGACTGTTTTTTTCCTCTGGTCCCCTCCCCAATTACCAGTAGTGAGATTTTTAGCCGCATGCTCCCCTTAAATTGCTGTCTGTCTGTGTGATGTCCAAAAAACGATGTGGGCTTTATAGATAATTGGGAAACATTCTGGGGAAAACCTGGTCTTGTTAGGAGAGACGGAATCCATCCCACTTTGGATGGAGCAGCTCTCATTTCTAGAAATGTATCCGAATTTATTAAACCCCCCAAAACGTGACTATCCAGAGTTGAGACCAGGAAGCAGAGTTGCAGTCTTACACGCCTCTCTGCAGCTTCTCTCCTCCTGCCATCCCCCCAAAACCCCATCCCCATAGAGACTGTGTCTGCTCCCAGACCATCAAAAAACAAACCAAAAATCAGCAAAAAACAATTTAAGCATAAAAATTCACAAAGAAAGAACAATATAGCATCCTCAACTGCACCAAAGTAAAACTGTTAAATGTAGATTATTAAATATTAGGTCTCTCTCTTCTAAGTCCCTGTTAGTAAATGATGTAATAATTGATCAACATATTGATTGACTGCAGTGGTTTGAATCATATCTATCTAATAGACTCCAATTTGTTCATGTAAATGGGGAGTCTTCTTCACACACTAAGGTTAATTATGGAGTTCCACAGGGTTCTGTGCTGGGACCAATTCTATTT
>VUQS01046505.1:0-12784 GCA_015108495.1 Heterochromis multidens
CTTTACAATGCATGACCACAATATTGGAAGTGACAAGTGACTTGGAGTCTGTCACAAATGATGGCAAAGTGAGGTAGAGGGGAGGAGGACTGATGACACGAGGCTGGCACAGTGAGCGAGTCGCACATTGTACTTTGTGGTGAAGGATAGGAAGCGTGCTTCTCCTCTCCATCACGTTTCACTTTTTCAAACACTGACGGAGAATTAAAGAAGCCAGGATGTAGAATCCGTCAAATACATACATCAACAGACCGTTTCTCCTGAGACTTGCGGTCCCATAGAGTGGTTAATTCTGCTGCTTCAGTCGTGTTTTTGCGCTCTGCGCGGTGCGGGAGTCTGCCGATCGACCGAGGAGGAGAGAGGTGTTGCTCGCTGCCTCAGCTCACTGGATGGATCGGAGCTCATCCTTTGTCACTTACAACTGAGGACTCGGTTTGGAAGAGTTGGGATTTTGTTCCCTCCTCCACTCCATCTCCTTTTCTGTGAGTATGTCTGTTTTCGCGACCCTTTCACTCAGTTCTTGTCTTTGAAAGTGCTGATATATTTTTAAAATTTGCATATATCAGGTGAATAAATGCATTTGTTGGAGAAGTTGTCAGCTACGTGCGTGAGGGAAAAAAGGTGTTTTTAATGCGTAAACGTTACAGAACCACTTTTTGTCACGTTTTGAATATAACATGCACAGACGCAAGCTGTTTACTTATAATCGATCAGGTAATATAGCTCAATACAGAAACATCTTCAGGTCATTATGTAATTAATGTACTTTAAATTCAAAAAGGGAAAACTGTGTAATGTTATCAGCGCATAGAAAACTCAGGAGTAGATTTCCTCCGTTTTTAGATTCAACAGGTTTGTCAGGCACTGTTTTTCACCGTAGGACAGTTAACGAAGCTGCTCAGAACAGAAGGCTTTGTAGTTGTTTATTAATGTCGCTGATGTTGATTAAACTGTATTCACTGTACATCTAATTGATCTTTTTAAGCAAATGTGGCCTTAGACACAAAAAGGGCGGTCATTTGTTTCATATGCAAACCAATTAGTTGTGGTCTAAGTCAAACTCATGCAGAATTTATTTTTTGGTAGAAATCAGATTTTAAATTTCACATAAACTTTTTCGTCCACCTTTGGCTGTTGTTTCCATTTTCAGCAGCTTAGGTGACATTTTGTATAGATGACATTTTCAGAGATTTGGACAAGAGACTGCCAAGAGTGACAGGAAATCTAATAGAGAGGAAAAATATTTTGAAACCTAGAATAGAATAGGCATTGGTATACAGCACCATGATGGCAAACATTGATCATTTGGTTGAACACTGAATGTGTTGCTGTTAATTATCCACCTTTTTCCATGTTTTCCCTTTTTGTGTTTCATTCTTCAGATGCCAGATCATTTTGAGGACAGTCAAGTCTGAAGGTGAGGAAGACTACTTCCAAGACACAATGGCAACAGGAGTAGCAGCATGGCTCCCCTTCGCCAGGGCTGCAGCCATTGGCTGGATGCCTGTGGCCAACTGTCCCATGCCTATTGCACCAACAGACAACAGTAAGAAACAAGATGAACTTATCATTCTCAATGTCAGCGGCCGTCGTTTTCAGACCTGGAGAACCACGTTGGACCGCTACCCAGACACCCTACTGGGCAGCTCTGAGAAAGATTTCTTTTACAATGAGGAAACCAAGGAGTACTTCTTTGACCGGGACCCTGATGCCTTCAGAAGCATTCTCAACTTCTACCGAACAGGAAAGCTCCACTACCCCCGTCACGAGTGCATCTCAGCCTATGATGAGGAGCTGACTTTCTTTGGCATCATACCTGAGATCATTGGTGACTGCTGCTATGAAGAATACAAGGATAGAAAGAGGGAGAACTTAGAGCGGCTGCAAGATGATCAGGAAGAGAATATGGACATGAAGCTGCCCAACATGAACTTCAGAGAGACCATGTGGCGAGCATTTGAGAACCCCCACACCTCCACCATGGCCCTGGTCTTTTACTATGTCACTGGGTTCTTCATTGCTGTCTCGGTCATCACAAATGTGGTGGAGACAGTGCCGTGTGGTGCTACTGCCAATCAGAAAGACGTGCCGTGTGGCGAACGCTACACTGTTGCATTCTTCTGCATGGACACTGCCTGTGTTATGATCTTCACAGTGGAGTATCTGTTGCGCTTGTTTGCTGCGCCTAGTCGTTACCGCTTCATGCGCTCTGTGATGAGCATCATCGATGTTGTGGCTATCTTGCCATACTACATTGGTTTAGTGATGACCAACAACGAGGATGTGAGCGGCGCCTTTGTGACACTGCGCGTGTTTCGAGTGTTTCGTATCTTCAAGTTCTCTCGTCACTCACAGGGCCTGCGTATCCTGGGTTATACACTCAAGAGCTGTGCTTCAGAGCTGGGTTTCCTACTCTTCTCACTCACCATGGCCATCATCATCTTTGCCACGGTCATGTTCTACGCAGAGAAGGGCTCCAGCTCCAGCAAGTTCACCAGCATCCCAGCTTCATTCTGGTACACTATTGTCACCATGACGACGCTGGGGTGAGTAATAGACATATGCAACCCCCACACACGCACACTGACACAGGTAAATACATTCACACACAGCTACACATTGTGCTATATGTGTATTTTGTTTGGAAAATTAAAACGGAGTTGCTTATCATTTTAATAAACTGAATAATTTATGAAAACCACTTTGAATTTCAAATGAGCATTAAGACAGCCTTCCCCCATACTTCAGTACGCTACAGCTTATTTGAAACTGCCAGTGTGAGTAATGGTGGGCAGTGTAGCATTTATCTATCAGCACAAACATTCATGGCATTTTGTTTGCCTTATTTAGAGATCCCTAAATATGAAGACACTGTTTGAATATATACAATACATGAGTACTGAGTAGATGTCAGATGATACTCAGATTTGTATGTGTACTTCTAAGGGTGTAGAGCTGATGCAGACCTCCACCTTGTATTTAAATTTTTAATCAGTATTATTTCTTGGTTGAGAAAAAAAAAATGTTTCCATTTCATTTCCCGTGTCAGTAGGTTGCCAGAACCAAGACATTTGAAAATTTTTACTGATATTGGAAACAAACAGTTCTGATTATTCATAACTATCCAATTAACTAACAAATCTTTAAAAAATTTCCACTTCTGCACTCTTAGGGCATGACTCCTTATCATTTTTCAATAAATAGTAATTTAGTTTGATTGTTTAAACAGCACAAAAAATAGCTTTTCTACTGTTTTCAGCAAATTTCCTTTTTTGCTAATTGGGGCCACACCAGGAGCTCCATATGTATAGCTAAAGCTTTCAGTTTAAAAATGCTTTGCGAGCGTGAAATAATTTAACTGCATTATAAAGTGAGATTTTCCCTCTGTATGCCTGGAGGCGAAGTGTCCCATGAGGCATCCTCTGTCACCTTTATTATGATTCCACTCTGCTCTTAATCTTTCCTTCGAGCTCGCTGAGATTCTGTGCCATGAATGGCAAGGTGAACTTAAAAGTGTTCCCGAAGTTTGGTTGAGTCTACTACTCTATTAAGGAGGCAGAATTGAAGAATAATTATGAGTTCCTAAAAATCCGTTCTTTACTCAGGCTGTCTTTGTAGATAATGCTATGTATGTAAATGAAAAATGTCCTTTTGGAAAAAAAATGACATGACACAAAATAATTTTAATGGTTTCAGTGACTCAGATGAGTAATGTAAATGTATTTTTGAATATAAATCACTTTAAACATGAGTGAGCCGGAAAGGCATTAAAGGAAATACCTATCTTTTTAAGTCTGTCTCGAAGCAATACCCACATTTCATATGTACTGAAAACATTTTTGGCCTCTGTAATTTTTCATTCTGTCCACAGTGGCTGTGAAAAGATTCCGACCTAATGTGATTTCAGTGTAAGTGATGCAGGACAAAATCTGTAGTCTTTGTTTAAAAACTAAAAATAAGCCAAAGATTACATAAGGCTTCACTAATTTGACAAATTGCGTGGATTGGAATTAAGGGTCTAGGGTGGTAACCAGTGTTTATGAACATGTTCAAAACATCTGTCAGTAACAGATACTATTACTATACTGGAACTGGTGGGTGGATTTCACATTGTTTGAAGATATGCATTTTCTAATTATATAAAATGGAAAATAGCAGCAATTGAAAATCTAGAACTTTTGAATGTTTAGTATTTTTCGTGATAAATTACTTTAATGAATGATCCATTGTTGGGTCTTTACCCTACAATATAAAGCGCCTTGAGGCGACTTTTGTTGTGATTTGGCGCTATATAAATAAAATTGAATTGAATTGAATTATCAAAAAAGTTTGATTCATTTTTATGTACACTACATTTCATTAATCATTTCAGCTGTTTTACACAATTTCATGAGCTTAAAAAGTTAGGGCAAACCCTAAAAAATCTTTATTGACTATTTACCTACTCTTTAACCAATTAGTTGATTGCTGTGAGGACTGTGCTGTGCGATACGCCCATAGCTTCAAATCCTGTTTACAGTGTATATCAGGACATTGTACATTTTCTGTAAATTTAGTGAATTAATAGTTTATATAATGATAGACATTTTTGTTTCATCATCCAATATATATATATACTTTATAAAGTTACTCTGGGATTAATAAAGTATTCATCCGGGGGGGCTTTTAAATCTAATTGAATTTTAAACATTAAGTCGTATATGCAACATTAAATGGTTAACAGACTGATTATATATATATATATAGCGCTTTTCTACTCTACTGAAGCACTCAAATACATACAACTTGCCTCATTCACCCATTCATACAAGCACATTTTTCTACGCCAAAGGGCTTTCTATCTAACATTCACACACATTCATATTCCGATGGATGCAACGGAGAGCAACTTGGGGTTCAATCTTGCCCAAGGATGCTCTGGCATGCAGACTGGAGCAGACAGGGATTGAACCACCAACCTTCCAATTAGTGGATGATCTGCTTTACCTCCTGAGCTACTGCCACCCCATTAAATCACTTTAACTTATATCGACCTTTATTCCTATTGAGGAATAAAGCTAATGGGTCATTTCTGTCCTATGAATTCCCCTTAAAATTAATTTTTTCTATAGTCATTAAAGAGAGGAGGCCTCACATCTGAGAGTGTAGCTACTACTGTCACATGGTGTCACTGGTTGTGCCTGTTGTAATGCTGTAATGATTATTAGACCAAAAATCATGAAAACTGATAATTCTGTTATCCTCACACTCAAAGCCAAGCCTTAAACAGAATATTTGGTGTGACATCATAATGCAGACCAGTCAGCTTATCATTTTTCCATTTTTATATGTTATTGAGTCGGCCATCCCCTTAGAGAAATGCAGCCTCACTGAGATCTTCTTTGACATGGTGTCTAAATTAATTAAAAGGAACACTTTCCATAATACTTTCTCTTTAAACTGACCAGATGCTTTATGCCAGTCCTCTGCCTGACTTCCTGCCCTGCTCATCAGGTCTGTGCAGGTTGCCATTGCTTCCATCATAAACTCGCAGTGTACTTTTAGCAGAGCAGAGCGGAGAGCCACTTCTGGGATGCTTTTGAAATGCACAGTGGAATATTTGGAGGAATCACAAACATTAACTTGACTGGCCATGACCTGCTCCTACATCCCAGTGAGACTCATGCATAGGTTTAGGTGAGTTAAAAATTGTAAAAACATGGACAGATATCCTGTTCCTTCCACCAACAAAAATAAGAGATTAATTTGAAAGCTTATTGATGTAGCACTGATTGTCCAATCAGTGCTACATGGACAGATAACCTGTTCCTTCCACCAACAAAAATAAGGGATTAATTTGAAAGCTTATTGATGTAGCACTGATTGTCCAATCAGTGAGAATTTCCTCAAAAGATGGAATGTTGACCAGTCAATTGACAAGTCAACTTGGAGGATACAGCCATACTTAATGTGTTTGTTTCACTGAAAACTCCAATTCAAAGTGAAGTTACTAACTTTACACTATAACCATTTGATCTGTTTACTTAGTTGACTGCTGAAGCCTTATTTTAACTTTAGTTGCATTCAAGAATTAGGAATTTGAATTTTCCCCATTGCTCAAGGTGATATTGCTTAAGCTGCTAGACATGTGGGTGGGACAAAAAACCGATGAAGAATTTATATATTGAAGTCTTGTTTTATGCATAGAGTCAAACATCTAAAAATGGCCCTAAATTGTCTTTTTAAGATTTATATTGTCTAGAAATTACAATTATTTACAATTAATTACATAATAATTTACAATTACAATTAATTATGGGTCTATTGAGTCACTTGCAGAGACCATGAATACTGGACAGGACAATGTGTGTGGAAGCTGTCATACTGCACCAGATTTGACTCTTACCTACACTGCAAATGTTGCAAACTTGTGTCTTTTTCCCTAAACTAAAAGTAAATTAAATAAAGTATGGTTAGCTTCCTGAGTAGGTGTCAAGTGCTGTGTTTTGCTGGCAGACCTAAAACTTCCTGAACTAGACATTTCATAACTTGACTTGTGAGAAACAGCCTTTTTTTCTGTTTTGATATATATTTATATATATAATACGAAAGCCAAGCATGGATCGCAATAGTCCTATTAGTCTCTGTGCTGTGTAAGACCAAACAGACTGCCTGACCTTACCTGTGCGGTATTTGTGTGGCTTTCTGTGTGTAGTACAAGTGTTATCTTTTGTATCACGCATACAAAAGGATAGAAATGCCAAGGTGAAAGCATTATTTAAATTCTAAACCTGAACAATGTGTTTTCGCATAGACCCATTATGTCTGACACACAATAGGCAGCAACACTGGGAGTCTATCTACAGCTCTGACAAAGTGATCCTCATCACTGGCCAAGGACAATTATTTGTAATCAGGAAAACTATCAATTGATGCATGTACAAAGCAAACACACACATTATTTTGTAAGTGCTGAAATTCAAGGGCTGAAATTCAATACCTATTACAAATACTAATACTGCCGGATACTGTTGGAAATAATTCTGCAGCAAATCAAATGTATAAAGTCAGAGTATAAAATCAGTATAAAGATAAACTATACCATATGTTAAAGCTTTCTCTAATTGCCTGAGAGAAAGATCTGTTAATTATCTTAGGGTTTTTAAGTGAAAGATGAATCCTAATCTGAGTCATTTTCCCCTGTTGTTTTAGGCAAAATAACACAGATGCTTTTCTTGAACTCATGAAATTATAAAAGAGTTGTCTTCAACTCAAGTAATATCATCATTACTTCACCAGTCTCTCCTGTTGAACTGTGCTACTTTTGTGTGGAAAGAAGTAGCTTTAAATTGAAATTTAGCTTTAAATGAGAATAGGCTAGAGAACGTGGCCGTAAATCACAGCAAATCATAGTAGAAAATAAGGCTGTACCCCGAATATTTAATTATTTGGAAATTCATTGCATCTGTATTCAGTTTTCATTTTTGCATTTCAGATATCATTTTTTTTTTGTTTTTTTTGTTTTGTTTTTTTAGACTTGGAACTATGTGCCATCTTATTTTCACTGGCTGACATCACTGTCACTCACACTAGTAATCATCTTGGTTCAGTTCCCTTCATTGTAACACTAAATGGCATGTAGCACGACTGATGAATGCCGAAAGATTTAGGGATTTTTGTTGCCCCTTAGTGACTTTTTTTTTTATATAGAACAACTAAAATCTTGACATTTTTCCTTACAAACTTACAGTTGCGGTCAGTTTACATACATTCATCATAGGCATGATTATCATGGTAATTTTTGGCTTTTAATTATTTCTTTGAAATGTTCTTTTTTTGAGTGTGGAATAATTGTACAGCATACATCTTTAAGGACTTTAAAAAATGAGAATTTGATGCACAAGTTTGAATTTATTTTGGATTTTCTCTAATCCACACAGGGTCAAAGTATACATACAGGCACAAATATATACATACATTCACTTAAATCCTTTAATAAGTGGTGTTGAGGGTTCTACAATGTCTTTTAAGTTGACAAGGCCAAGGCCTATTAACCTCTCATTAATGATCATGATTGACTAGAACTGGTAGTTTCTCTTTGCCAGCATAAAAAGGATTTGTTTGATAGCACTCATTGGACTGACCAATACTCAGAACAATGGGAAAGTCCAAGGAACTCAGTGAAGATCTAAGAAGAACCACAGATTTACACAAGTTGGGAAGGTCTCTTGGAGCCATTTCTAAACAACTGCATATTCTAAGATAATCAGTTCTAACAATTATTTGGATGTGTCACCACTTTGCCACGGTCTGGAAGAAGACCAAAACTGTCACCCTCACATGAGCGGAAACTGGTTAGGATGTTGAGGAACAACCCGGGAACCACCAAGGCTCAAGCCTGCCTTGAACTGGAAACAGCATCACTGTCCACAATGAAATGAGTTTTACATTGCTATGGACTGAGAGGGTACCGACCAAAAAATAAGCCTCTGCCCCAGAATCAACACCTTCAAGCTTGACTGAAGTTTGCAACTGCCCACATGGACAAGCCAAATGCCTTCTGGAGAAAAGTTTTATGGTCAGACGAGACAAAAATTGAGCTATTAGGCCACAATAGCAAGAGGTATGTTTGGAGGAGTAAAAGTGAGGCTTTCAAACCAAAGAACACTGTACCAACTGTCAAGCATGGTGGTGGCAGCATCATGTTCTGGGGCTGTTTTGCTGCCTGTGGTACTGGTACATTACACAAAGTAGATGGAATAATGACGAAGGAGGACTACCTCCAAATTCTTCAACTTCATCTCATATCAACAGCCTAAACGGCTAAAACTTGGACATAGCTTGATGTTCCAACAGGACAATGATCCCAAACACACATCAGAACTGGTTTTGGAATGGATAAACCAGCCATGAGTGGCCTTCTCAAAGCCCTGACCTCAAGCCTATTGAAAATTTGTGGACTATGCTTAAATGCCAGGTCTGTGCCAGGAAACCAACCAATTTAAATAAACTCCACTAATTCACCAAGTGTTCAAATATCCATCCAGAATTATGCCAGAAATTGATGTCTACCAAAATCAGCTGGTCGAAGTTCAACTTGCTGAGGAACATTTAACCAGATAGTGGCTGTGTATGTATTATTTGAGGCTGTGTGTATAATTTTGACCCTTTGTGGATTACAGAAAATCCACACAGGGTAATAATGCATCCAATTATTATTTGTTGACATAATTATAAAAGTTTGCTGTACAATCATTCCACCCTGGAAAAAGAGCAGTTCAAAGAAATCATTAAATGTGCCAAATAACCATTACATTCATGGCCATGATGAGTTTATGTAAACTTCTGATGAAAACTCTATATTTAAAAAGGCAAACAAAAAACAAGCACAGGTGCAGTACAGTACACTCTTTGTTTTTACAGCTTACACCCACACCCATAAAACAAAGCCAGTCAGGTGAAAATAAAATAGTTCAAATGCTTTTGTTTGAACAGCATCTGCCCCCTTCCCCTATAGCTTCTTAAATGTGCATTAGGATAGGTAAATGTGTATATGTGAGTACAACTGCAACTGAAAAAACACCAGCCTTTCACGAGCCGCAGTGTTCCCTCCTGCCTGTCGCCTGTCAGTCTGTTCATTTACTGAAGGAACATATGCTCAGGTGATGAGGTCACCAGTAACCCATCTGTCAATGCATATAAAAAGCTTTGGAGGAGAAAATCTTTTATCTAGTACTGTAATGGTATGTTTTTTTTTATTATTATTATTCTCATGGGCTCTATTTGAACTGTTCTTGTCAATTTCTTAGAAAATCTCTCTGCACTAGTTTAAATCCACATTTTTATTTGCTTGTCTAAGTCTGATTATTTGTTTGTCATAAATAATATGGTACCCACTGGCAGTGTTTGTTTTCAAATCAGTTTAAGATTGTATTTCCAGATCAAACATGCTTTTACCAGATATTGATATAATGAGGTTCCATCACACAATATACACTTTACTGTAGTTAGTTAACCTGTAGTTAACCACACACCTTATACTATATAAAAACACTCACTCTCACCCCCTCTGAGTTTTATATAAACCTTAATACAACCCTAAAGGTGTATATTTTGTAAACATTGTAAAAGAAACATTAACAAAGGAGATATGAATATTCTTGATATTACATTCCCAGATTGAAGCAGCTTCAAAACCACTCAATCCTAATCTTCCCTTTTGTTAGATCCATTCCCACATCTTTCAAATTCCACATTCTCATGTTCGGAATACACAACTTTTTAAGTATCACAGCTCATGCCCAGCTTCAACACAGTGATTCTAATGATGAATCCTTTTAGTTCAGCATAAGGTGAAATGGTTACTGTATTCAATTTGGTTAGCTATCATATTTCTGTGAGACTGCTGCAAAGTCCAGAAACACAATATACAAGACAACAAACATCTTTGTAAAACATATTGCATGTGGGTTAATATGTTATAGGCCTGAATTAAAAAAAAAAAAAAAACGCCGTTAAGATTTACATTCAAAAATTAACTCAGCAATTTTTTTCTGCAACAACAAATAAAACATCAAAGTCTTTGATGTTGACAGTTGATAATCAAGTCTGTCAATTATTTATCAGCTGCATTTAAATTATAGCCCCAAAGAGCACATACACACACTCAGTTTCTGATTCATTTACACACATAAATAGTTATTGCCTTTGATCTTGTCGAGTTTATGACCTGCCTCCCTGGATCCTCTCCGTGTCTGCATGAGCCCAGACAGCACAGCACAGCAGTTCTGGGTAATGGGGTGGAGCTGAGGGAGATGAGGGGGGAAAGGGACTGACTGGCTGTATAATCAGCCACTTTCACTGTCCAGGAACAGGGGTGTTAAATTAACCTCAGGTGGCTGATAAAAGAATCTGGATTGAATCTCAGCAAGGTCCGCTCCCTGCGGCTGCCTGCCGATGCTGGCGCTGTCGGATACACGGGCACTGGCATCAGTGGGACAGAATCCGAAAGATTGATGAGGAAGGAGAAATCCCTCTCTCCCACTCTCTTTCTCCCTCGGACTGTCTTGTTCTCCCTCTTCCTCCCCTCATCCCCTATGAGTCTCCCAGGAGAACAGCTATTTTGAGAGCATAGGCACTATGTGTGAAAGGGAGTTAGCAGTTTCAACTATAATCTGATACATGATCCAGACACAATGGATGAAAGCAGTCATTTTTACCTGTGTGACAGGTGCACTGAAAGCAAAGGTTCACTGGTGAGGTATCGTCTCTCCCAAGTCTCCCACACCTCTAAAAACATTATTAACCCAATAATGAGAGAAATATTAATGAGGTGTGCATTGAAATCTGACTCTGGTGTTATAATTAGAGTGATTCTCCCAGTTGTAGAGTCCTGGTCCTGGACGGAGGCTTGTTCTGTAGCAGAAAGTGAGAGAAAATGTTGTTATGCATGTAGGTCATGTTCCCATCTCTGCCTTAATCAGTGGCTATATATAATCTGCTTCTTTCTTCAGAGAGACTTTAAGCTCTCTTCCCTCTGTGTTCTCTGCTCAACATCTCTATTAGATAAAGTGGACTGGGCCTAGGGGCCAAAGGCAGGACTAGAGAGGTCAGATAAGTTGTGCTTCAGGTTCGCAAGCTCTCTTTGCTCTAGTATTGGGAGAAATTAATAGGAACTGGCGGGGAAAGACAAACTCATCATAAACATAAACATGCAGACCTGAATGAGGGAACCAATGATTATTTTCATCATCAATTAAGGTAGGGATTAATTTTTCAGTGCATCTATTAGGCTCAAATTACACTCTGGAACCAATGATGATCGCTCGATGTAAATTCATCTGCCCGTGAAGGTGGGAATTAAAATTTTCTCACTGGTCACCATCAGTCCAACAAATGGTGTTTGCCGATAAATAAGTGAAGTTATGTGTGAAGCTTTTTCAGGAAGGTTCTACAAACACATTATCTATTTTGGGTTATTTTGGTTCAAAACCAGACAAAACTGACTCAAGTGAAAGCAAATGAACAAACATGTGAGGATAACAGTTGTCCAAAATTATTCATCAGGAGGCATAACCTGTAAGGTGTGGTGGTGTTGGTAAAAAATTTGCAATGGCAGGCTCCAGAATAATTTGTCAGCTCAGAAAGGGGCCAGGACTGCATTTGCAAGTCACGTTTGAGCAGCACAACACAAAAAACATAACGAGAATCAACACATTAAAAAAAGAAGGAGATACCACCTTGTGGTTTTCATTCAGCAGTTAAGTAGTATTATATAAACAAGTGTGGCAGTCCACAATCAGCAACATACTTGATCAGTCCTCGATAACGGATACATGTATATTTATTAGTGCTGGACAACGATTAAAAATTTTAATCGCGATTAATCGCATGATTTTTCTGCGATTAATCGCATTGTTATGCGCAAAATTCAATAATGAATTCAAAAGTAGTGTATTCCGTACTTTTAAATTTAAAATACTGCTATATGAACAAAAGTGCAATAACATTTGGTTTCCAATTGCTTTAAACAAATAAGGTGTTTTTAACAGCAGTATTCCCTTTCACAATAGCAGGTAAAGTATTTCTTGTAAATATCAACTTAAAGATTAATGTAACCAAATCAAATAGAAAACCAAAGCCATTTGCTACTGACAGGGCATTAACGTTTTATCTAGTTTGTTATAGAAAAACAAGTTAGCCTCAGAGTCCAGAGCCACGATCATAACATTATAACAGGCAACTTCTGAGCAACAGCAAGTTAACATTTATAAATCAGTTTTCTTTTTTTTTTTGGTTACTGAAC
>VUQS01046507.1:0-17203 GCA_015108495.1 Heterochromis multidens
GGCTCAGAATCCAACAATGTCAGTGCAGCACTGAATGAAACATGCAGCGGTCTGTCTGCAGCCCAGAAACTCACTGACTTTTTATACACACACACTAATTACAAGCAAACAGATCACAGGTCAGGATGGTTACCTTTAGTAGTCATTTAAACCTGTGTGTGTTAACTTGTGTGTTTGTTATCATGCCAAAACTTCCAGGGTATGTAAACTTTTGATCAGGGTCATTTGGATAGTTTCTGTTGTCATTATGATTTAAAAAGGACAAACACAATTGTTTGATAATAAATGGCTTCACCCAACCACTAACCATGAGTGAAAGAAAAGTTTTTGTATTATCATTCATATTCTCTGAAAAATGGCCAAAAAAAAAAATCACAAATTCTGCCAGAGTATGTAAACTTATGAGCACAACTGTACCTCAAACACATTTGCATGGTGTGTTCTACAGACGATACAGCACCATGACATACAGTAAGGGCATAATCTTTAAAGCCATATAGTGGACACACAAAGTTTGTCATAACTGTTGTTGCTGCGAAATAATGCTGCTAACACTTTGATGTTGACAGCAAATTCACACTGAGAGACAATAAAGTTCATCTTAAAAATAACATGTTACAGTGAATTTTGCATCTGTTTTACCTTGTGGCGCTGTTGTGTCCTCCATGGAGTGAATAACCTGGTGGTCTGGTCAGATCCCACACTGAGGATGAACTCACCCTCAGGATCCCAGCTCAGGTCTTGGACTGCATTAAAGTGACCTGATATCACAACTCCAGGTCTCCACTCTCCCTGGAAGAAAGGATTGTTCACAGTTGAGTTACAACAATCTAAGATGTCCTCAATGACCACCACCTAATACATGCTCTGGTCTCAGAGGCAGATTTCTGTTGAAACATGTAAATTAGGGATCAGGTTCGGATTTGTGCTGAACTGTAAATTTAAGTTCCAACTGGGTATAATTTAAACCCAACTGTCTCTGAATTATTATGTTGGGCCTTCAGACCTTTATTCGGTTTCAGGGACAACCAACAAAGACAAATGCTAAGCCAGTCATACTGAGTGGCAGACAGGAAACCTGGTGTGACTAATTACACTAAAATACACTCTCACAGTGAAGCAGAGGGGAAATGCACAAAGAGTGAATCTTATTTCAAATTTAACTGCCACTCTGCTTCAACATGAAAATGTTATACACTTCTTAAGTAAATTAAGGAAAAAAAAACTTTAATATGTAACGGGAACTGAGTAAAGAACAAAAATGCTGTGATTAGATTGATTTAAAAGTTTGGTTACAGTTACGATGTCCAGGGCTTTCACCTCTTTGTCTTGGTTCTTGCACCAAAGATGTAGTGCTCCATGAAAAGCATGAGCCACTATCATGGAGCCATCTGGACTCATTTGGCAGCCGTAGAAGCCTAAAGTGTTACCACCAACCTCCCCTACACGCACCTGGTGGTAAAGGAAAAAAAAAATCAAATCAAATAATACATCATGAGGGCATCTTTAAGGATTTATAAAAAACCCTTTGCAAGGAACATGGAAGTGATCTATGACAGTAAACTAACTTTTGACAAACACATTAATGCTGTCACTCAAACTAGCTTCTTTCATCTCTGTCTGCTCACAAAAGTGAAGCCATTCCTCTGTTTCTGAGACTTTAAAAGAGCTATCCATGCCTTCATTACATCTCGACTTGACTATTAACTGGCACGTGCAATCGAGACCGCATATCTCCCATATTAGCGTCCCTACACTGGCTGCCAGTCAGTTTTCAAACTGACTTTAAGATTTTATTTGTTTTTAAGGCATTGCATGGGTTGGAGCCTTCTTACTTCTCTGATCTTTTAATAGCTCTTTTAATAGCCCATCCCTCTAGATCACTGAGGTCTGCTGAGCAAATGCTCCTAGCTGTCCCGAGGTCCACATTAAAGCACAGAGGAGATCGGGCCTTTGCAGTAGCTCTGCTCCAAAACTCTGGAACAAACTACCCCTTCACATCAGGACCTCTCCAACATTAGACACTTTAAAAACCTGTTTGAAAACCCATTTTTGTTCTTTGGCTTCTAAATCAGAAAGAGTTCTGAGTCTTTTATTTGTGTTGTTCTTACTCAGGTTTTCTCACTTTATGTTACCTTTCTTAAACGCTGTCATTTTCTCCTATGTTTTTATGTTATTTGATTATTTTAGATGTATAGCACTTTGGTCAACAGCTGTTGTTTTTAACCACATACAGAGAAAAAGCAGCTGAGTACACGGGATCCTATATACCAATCTCTCATGCAGTAGTGTATAAAGCTCATGTGTCGCCTCTTGGTTCTATGTAAGTCTACAAGCTGAGGTTTATACAAAACAAGTGAGGAAGAGGGAAGTTAAGGTTGTCAAAGCTGTTCTCAGTCTTCCTCTAAGACTTATTAACTAACAGACTCCATAATGGTAGGCGGAAGCAGGAAAAAGACAAAACAAATAAAAACCCAACAAATCAGGCTGGCGAGCCAGATGAGAAATTATGCAAAATGGGACTTGAATAAAGTTGAGTTGAATAAACTCTGTGGTGTGTTTTTTTTTCCCCTAACAAAATACATTTGTCTAATACATAATGAATGCAATTGCAGCCCAGCATATCACATTAAACAAATAATCATGAAAAATGTCTGAGCTTAAAAACACAGAGAGATTTACATAAACTGGATTTGGTTGAAAGCTTGTGACCCCTAGATCATGTTATATAGAGAGTGTAAACCCTCCATGTGGTGTGAGCTTGCAGTACAAAGGACATCCAATTTTAAAAACACCAGTAATCACAGCCAGAAAAATGATTGACTCCTTTAGGATTCTCATCGCCTGTCCAATCATGTGCACCTTGCCTTTGTGCATACAGACAGTTCTGTATTGAATTTTGTGGATTCAAATCACTGCCTGTAACAGAAAGCCCATTTTGATTTAAGTGCAGTTACCAATTACCCAAACAAATGAAAATTCACTTGTTTAAGCTCCCTCTGAGGTCATTCTAACTCACTTTAAGTTTCTTCAAAGTTTATTCTAAGGGAAGAAGAGAAAAGAAAAGAAATAAAGCAAGTTTGATGTAAGAAGTAAAAGGAGAACTGCAACAAAAAATGTATAATATTCAACAAGAAATTTGTTCAACAGGAATACAGACTGAAAAGCTTTGCTTTAGTTCTAAAAAATAAACCACATTGCATTCTGGATTAATTCAACCATTCATTTTAATTAATACCCAAAGTAAATATAAATTACATTCTAAAATAGAGGACAATATTAATATCCTGTTGCTTGTATAATCAGTACGATTCAATGCAGGATTATGGGACAGAAATAACTTGAAACAATGTAGAAATTAATCAAAATATTTAGGCCACAGAGAGCCACTGTAGCCCAGAGTTGTCATGTGATGCAACTGGTTTGTACAAGAAATATCCTTGAACGATGATAGTGCAAGACATTGAGTCTATACTCTTCAAGGACACGGAGAATTTTGCACACCAGGTTAACGTCTTACTGCCATGAAGAATTCAAACAATTAACAGCTTTATTGGGCCTTGAGGCCTTGGAGGCAAACTGGGCCCAAAGGGGAGATCTATGCAAATCGATAGCAGTCAAACCAAACATAGAGTGCTACACTGCTCCCTCAGCAGCACTGTATTCTGTATCCAGGTATCTCTTCCATCTTTAATTAGCCTATCCTTGCACATATCCTTAAATGATATGTGCATTTCCTGTGAGGAAATCTGAGAATTGCTAAATTCACACTAATTTTTCTTTAACTGGGAGAGTTGTACAGCTTAGTTGGTAACCTTTTCTTTTAAAATTTTTTTTTTTTTTAAAGGTAGTGGGAGTTTGTTTAGCTGCAGTAGTAACCTGAGGCAAACTGCAGAAGAAACACAGAAAAACGTGTATCAAACAAACACCTTAAGGGGCTACACAAAAACACAGATATACATAAAACATACATAATTTTGCTATGTCAGTGTACTGTATGTGGAAGTAAATTGAGGATCTCAATCATCCCATCTTCTTGCCTGCATATACTGGTCAACAATGACCTTCAAAATAATGCCTGTATGCAGGCTGAAACACAGCGGAACTAATGACAGCGATAAAGGCATGCCTTTACTTTGAATGGCACAATCTTCCAGCCATCCAGAAAGAGACAGAGTAAGAGAGAGGGAATAAGAAACATAGATAGCGAGATTGAGAGAGAATGGGATGCAACATTAAGCAGATTGATTTTAAAATTCTGCACACAAGAGGAAGCCGTAAATCATGTAAAAACTCGCAGAGGCAAAAAGCCGTCATCTGTCTTGTTTACGAGAGGACGAACAATATGGATGCACGGTGTGCCTTATCGCTGGACAGTGGAGTA
Source organism: Heterochromis multidens (assembly GCA_015108495.1). Lineage (NCBI taxonomy): Eukaryota > Metazoa > Chordata > Actinopteri > Cichliformes > Cichlidae > Heterochromis > Heterochromis multidens. Next base: position 4,385 of record VUQS01046507.1, read on the forward strand.
TTTGGGAGTAATAGAACGAGGACAGTAAAAATGGGGAGGTATATATCATTCTTGGGGAGAGAAAGCTGAGCCATATTGAGAAAACCCATACAGCATGAAGCACAGGTTTTAAAATCAACATTTTTTTGCAGCAACACTGAAAGTTAGAGTGGCTCTTGCCTTGGAAAATACAATGTGTAATACTGTGTAAAAAAATATGATAAAGGATATATAGTATATTGAAGGATTATTTTCATGATTATCTATTAATGGATTTCTCTTAATTAACTTGGCAGTCATTTAGCATAGTCTAAAGTGTGGGAATATTTGTGCATGTCTAAAGACTTGGAAAAGAACTAACAGAACAAGAATTAATCAATAAGGTATGCACCCATCCATTTTTAATAGGAAAGACCACCTATTTATTGAAGTGCTCCTTGGTATAAAGTTTGCAGGGTGTTTAATGTGGGTTCAGACAGTCACGTGGGTTATTACTTGAAGTATTATTTGGGAACTAATTTTCAACTTTAAAATGTTTAATTGGGAAGTACAGATAAAAGTACAGATGTCTAAGAGAAGACATTTTCTTTAGCTTTTTGTCTTTCTTATGTTAAGAGGGGCACCTCAACTCAACTTATCTATAGGTAATTTTCTGTAATATATTAGGATATTTATATATTGAGTTATTGTATTATTAGAGCTATTTGTAATATATTAGAGCTATTTGTAATATTTTGTAATTTTGTAATATATTGTAGTATTTAATATTGGTATTTTAACTTGTTAATTACTTTCTTACTGTCCTGGAGCAACTGTGACCACATAATTTCCTCAGGGATTAATAAAGTATTCTGATTCTGATTTCTTAAGGTTTGTTTTTTAAACACTTCTTAGTACTTTTACTTTTTACATTTCTGTGTGCATATAATGTAAACAACAGCAGAAAATGTTTTTAATTTTTTGAGAAAAACTGATAAATATCCCAGAGCCCAATGTGACCTCTTCAGATTTTACCACCCTAACTAATTTCATTATATTCTGCTAGGAAAATGGGAAATTGGTGTCGCAGTTTATTGAAACATGTACATACATGGAAATACAGTATATAAGACAAAAAAAGTTTGTAGAAGTCTAATGAGCTTAAAAATCAATATTTGGTATGACCACCTTTATTATTCTTAGGCAGCTTTCCTGTAATTCCTTTAAGCAGTCTTCAGGAATAGTTCTCCAGGTTTCTTGAAGGACATTCAAAGCTCTTCTTTGGATGTTGGCTGCTGGCTGCCTTTCTTTGTCAAGATGATCCCACACTGCTTCAATAATGTTGAAGTCTGGGCTCTGGGGGGGGTCAATCAACCACTGATCGTGCTCCACTGTGTTTTTCTATCCAAGTATGCTTTTACTGCATCGGCAATGTGTTGTGAAAAATGAAGCTTTTGCCAATCAGACCCTTTCCAGATGGTACTGCATGGTGCTGGTGAAATGCAGCCCCAAACCATGACAGAGCCTCCATCATGTTTTACAGATGGCTGCAGACACTCACTGTTGTACCTCTCTCCTGACCTCCTCCGTACATAAGGATGACATGAGCCAAAAATTACACATTTGGATTCACCACTCCATAAGACCTGTTCCCACTGATTTTCAGTCTAGTTCTTGTGTAATTTGGCATACCTCAGCATTTTCTCCCTGTTTCCTTTCCTTGAGAATGGCTTCTTGACAGCCACCCTTCAGCTGAGACCATTTCTGAGGCTTCAGTGAACAGTAGATGCAAAGTTTATGCAGAGATTCCAGACGCATCTCTCAGGTCATTGCTCTATTTCTTCCTATTTCTTAAGGACATGACTTTCAGATACTGTTCGTCTGCTGTAGATTTTTAGGCCTCTCACTTCTTCTTTTGTCCTCAACTTGTCCAGTTTAATCAAAATTTTTAAAGGCACACTGCACACTATGCCAAGTGTTTGGCTAATAGCTCTTTAGGAATCACCCTGTTGGTACAAAAATGCTATTTTATGCATGTCAAACTGCAGTATCTTTGGTATTTTCAACTAAAGAAATGGGAACAAATGGATGTTTTTTTGAGACAGGCAGCTAGTAACAAAGTGTATAAAGACACAATTTAAAAAATACTGGCAGCCGCCAGTGCTACCCTTCAGCCTCCTAGAGGATGCACCTATGGGATGAATTTGAAAATCCTACATCGCTTCGTTCTCAAGTTATCGCATTCATAGGAATTTCAGATTTCATAAGCTGACCTATGACCTTGACCTTGAAATCGAGGTCACCGGGATTTGAACTCGCCTGAGATTTTTAGTAGATGCACCTATGGTATCAATTTGAAAATCCTAGGTGACTTCCTTCTTGAGTTATCACATTCAAAGGATTTTCAGAAAATTTAACCACTGAGATTAAAACTTGTCCGAGATTTTAAGTAGATGCACCTATGGTATGAATTTGAAAATTCTATGTCGCCTCGTTCTCGAGTTATCGCATTCACAAACTTGGGTGTCCACGCCGCCCGCCCAGCAGGATGACGACAATACCCCATCAGCCTTTTAAGGCTGAGGGGTAAAAATGGTTCTTTGCAAAGCTGTCTGTTACGTATAGACACAACACTGGCTCTTCCTTTGAGTTAACTGGGGTTTTCTTTTTTGTTTTTTTTGTTTTTTGCTTTAATGATTCAGAGGTCAGTATTAAGTGGCTTAACAAACACCAAAACAAAAAAAACATTCCTAAGAAAACGGTCAGGTACAAGGACTGGAGTAAAAGCAAAACAAAGAAAAACTTTGAAAGACCTTCAGAAAGCCTGGAGAACTATTGCTCAAGACCAATTTAAAAAATTACAACAAAGTGTGTGGCTCAAGATTTTTGCACAGTACTGTATGCAACAAGAAAATCATAAAATCCTCATATTTAGGATAACTGAACCACAGTTAATTACAATAATTTCACTTTACATGAAATGAAACATGTGTACAGTCATCTATAAAACAGAACTCACTTTGGACTTTGTGGCTTTCTGTGATCTGCCATGTGACTAAGTGTAACTGGAGGAGGATACATATGCTGAGGTCTAAAAAAAAGGTTTCTCTCTCAAACACACACAAACTGATAATCCCTCTAGGCGTTGTGGTGGCCCGCTGTGGTCAGTCGGAGATGTTAATTACCAGTGTGTCTCGTTAGCGAGATGTGCTTTACGCAGCGGTGGGCCCCAACCATCCCACTGCTAACCCTGCTCTCCATTAAATATCACCAATTACTCTAATCAGCGTAAAGAAGTGGAGCGCTTCTTTGTAAAAAAAAAATAGCTAATTAAGACACACATGGATGGTCATTTAGCGCTGTGGAATCTGCTCTGCCCACCCCCCAAAAAAACAAAAAACTTCAAGTGTCCTAAAGGAAAACCTTTGTCAGGGTACAGAAAACACTCATAAATTGCCAAATGCCTTTAATTCTAAATATATGACATTATATAAATAGAGTTTCATTCAATTCAAGGGTTCATTGTTGCACCTGTATGTCTGTGTTTGTATGTGTATGTGACAAAGCGTCAGAGGTTAAGTTTCCTCTGTAAGAAGGGAAACTGTCAGTTCAAAGGGTTTGACTCTCAAAAAGAAATAGAGGGGAAAGGAAAGAGAGGAGACTCATATGCTATGCACTTTTACATTCAGCAAAAAGGTTATTTCAGGTGTAGGGGTTATTTCTTTATTTTTGGCATCAAGAGAAAAAGCTCTGGCTATGGAGAGAGATTGGCCACACTAGACGTGACGCCCACCGCTGCTTTTTCTTTCCCCACTGACTGCCTTTGTCTAATCACACTGGGAAGAATATGTGACATCAGTGCTCGCTTCAGGCCCTAATCATCGTCCCTTTGTCGGAGAGGAGAGTCAAGACTTTTATGGTTTTCTCCTTTCTGTGGTCTTTGTTGCGCGTCGCTGCAGATGTGAACGATGAGATCAAAGGTGCAAAAATGTAACTGATCAAGTGTGGAATCTTATTCATTACCGCAGAATGTGATCACAGCCGAGGTGCCTGCCATGGCGAGGTGAGCCACTTCTGTTCAACTGGATGTGTGCAGTGTGTGTGAGCATTTGTGGTGCACATTCTAGGCTGCCTCTGTGTGTGAGCATGTCTTTGGCAGTAGTTTGTATCTGACTTTTTTGCCCCATTTCTAGCATGCACTAAGTGTCAGGTATGAGGGAAGGTACTCTGAGGTAGCCCTGAACCACATGAGAATAAGGCTGTATTAAAAAAAGAAAAAGCTGTGGGGCAGATGGGCAGAGAACTGCTTTTCCTTTGCCACACTTGAGTTAAATTTAGTCTCATTCTGGCACAACAGCAGCTGTTTGGGCTCCAAAGACACGAGGTGGAGGGGAGAGAAAGGAAAGGAGGACAGAGATGATGTCAGAAGGGGAGAGAAAGAGAAAGGGAGAACAAAATATGAAAGGTGGGTGTAAGGAGTCAAAAAGAAAGACAGCTGATGTAGGAAAAAAAAATTAGGAAAGGTGGTGCAGTCAGAGGCTATCACACGTCTTCCACCAGCAGCCTCTCTATCTCTTGTCAGATGTGTTAGGGAATGGGCTGTAAAAAAAAAAAAGGGGGTTCAGTGTGAGTAAGTGATAGAAGGGAAGATGGGGGAGGACAACACTGGCTTTACTAAACTCACAGTGCTGGGCTCAGTGCTTCTTCATCACTGTCTATCACTTCTATTCCTGACACTTCAATGTCAGGGAGAGTGGAAACTGACGCAAGGGCACTGACAGCAGGAGAAGGGCTACTGTGGGCGGAGGGGGGAGTTCAGGCTCCAGATCATGTCACAAGCAACTGAAAAGGAAAACTGGCCAAAATAGACTAAGGAGGTGGGTGTGTGAGTCTACACGGATGTGTGAACAAACCCTGCGTTGACTACAGAGAGTGACTGAATCCACTTATGTATGTGTGTAGGCTCTGTGGATCTGTATACACAACACTGACCTGCTCTATCCACACTCCAGAACCCTCCTCAGGAGCCCAGAGGATCATGGTTTTGTCCATAGAGGCAGAGAGCAAACAGAGATGCTGTTGCAGCTTGCCACCTGCAGGAGGAGATAAAGAGATCTATTTTCAGGAAAGGCATAGAGATCCAAAATTGGTCAACAGTCAATCATTAGGCCAGTGCTTCTCCATCATTATAACTTGTGAGCTGAAGAAAGACCACTCCCAACATCGTTTGTTCTCGGCTGCATGTGTCTGAGTTATTTTAACAGTCAACAGTTTTAACAGTTTTGTAGCAATGTTTTTTTTAACTACTTATCTTGTTAATAATCTCAATGACCTCTTACTTTTAGTGCTGCTCAGAAACTCTAGTATTGATGAGCATGTTTTGCTCTTTTCAAACTGAGTGCTCCCTATTTACAACAAACACCAAGGACAAAAAAAGATCACAAATGATGGTGCTGTGGTTAAAAGGTCTCTGCTTCTCAAACCCGTATATAGCTGCAGGCATGAGTATTTTCTGTGCAGACTACCAAACTGCAGGGGGAGTGCAACTGTCATTTCATGAAGGGATTCATGTAAATGTTCCTTCTTCTTTGGACACACTTGTTGCATCACAATTGTAACTTGCGTTGAATTATAATTAAAAAGTAAAAGTTTAAAAAAAGATTGTTTGTATTGATATGTCTGAAGCTGAGATATATGTAAAGTGAATGTGATGCAATAAGCTTTTAAGGCAACTAGAGTTTAAAGCAAAGATTTATCACGTCCATCTGTCTTTTCTTTGAGGACTAATTAAGTCAATAACTTTTAGCACTTTATTTTTCTTTTTTCCTTTTAAAATGTCACAGTCTCTTACTGGCTTTTGTAAGCCAGCACTGAAAGACAAAAGGGGAAAAAACAATGCCTCTCAGCGTTGTGTCCAAGCCAATCCATTTACTTCCACTAACTGTGGAAATTGAGTAAGTGATTGAAATGTTTTGCTCTGAATCTAAAATAAATGGTCTGATTGTGTTTTTGACTAACATAACAAACAGATTCTAGCAATGACCTACTGGCAATTTTCTACAAATACTGGGCTAAAAATGGGTGTCATAACACCCAATTTCCTCCCAGGTTTTTAAATCAAGGTACCTTTATAGAAAGGAGGCTGCCAGTGAACCCCATAGACCCAGTTCTCATGGCCTGCCAGAACTGTTTCAAGGGACACTGCAAACACTGAGGACTCTTCTGTAGAAAGAACCCAAACAAAGGCCAAATGAAGACTGTTACTGAGATTACAGCTCAGGAAAAAAAACACAGAAAACAGTGTCTGATTATGACAACAACTGCATGAAATTTGAAATATTCCAAGGGAAAAAAAATATATATGTGTAAACATACACACAGGACTGTAACCATCATATGCCATTAAACCTTCAAAAAGCATCTCTCTTCATTTGGCTAATTAGAGCCCCTTTTATAATCAAGCCTGGGTGGCCCACTCACCTCTCTCCTTCACTTCAAAAATGTCCTCTTTCATTTTGATGATGCTGTGATTGTCCTCTGCACGGGTGTCTGTGCCAGACTTGGCACACAGCCTCCACACTCTGATGAGAGAGTCCTGCGAACAGCTGGCTAATAACAGCTCCCCACCTGAATGAGTCAGAGTTAAAACCTGAAAACCTTCACTACTCAAAGTTATTTTGTGTCAGCTCTTAAAATATTCTATTGCAGAATCTATCCTCACTTACCATTGTTTTATTTACTCAGCTCATGTGCTTCAATGAAAAGTGTGGTATTGTCAAATATAGTGGTTGAAGCAATGATAGCCCAACAAACGATAAGGAGGTCAGACACATTATGATACATTTAATGGTTAGTATATTTAAAGGTGTTGAAAACCTACATTATCAGATATAGCCTTTTCAGCACATAAAACACCACATTGCCTTGAAATTTAATATGGCTAACAAATAGCCGCTTGCATTCACAGCAACATCAGCAATCATTTGCAGTTTTTTTTAGCTGCCTTGTGAATGTAAATCTATTATTTTATTTCTGTATGGTTTTGATGTTCATGGGCATGAATGTCATGGTAATTTTGGGCTTTTAATTATTTCTTTGTACTGTTCTTTTTCCTAAAGTGGAATTATTGTACATCTTTAATGATTTTAAATAACAAGAACTGGGTGCACAAGTTTGAAATTATTTAGAATTTTCTCTAATCCACACAGGCTCAAATATATACATACACCCCCACTAATATTTGGTTAAATGTCCCTTAGCAAGTTGCACCTCAACCAGATGCTTCAAGCTTCTTGTATAATTCTGGTTGGATATTTGACCACTCGTCTTGTGAGAATTGGTAGAGTTAATTTAAATTAGTTGGTTTCCTGACACAATCCTAGCTTTTAAGCCTAGTCCACAAATTTTTCAACAGGATTGAGGTCGGGGCTTTGGCAAGTCTATTCTAGAAGCTTAATGGGCCATTTCTAAACAACTGCAGATTCCAGGATCATAAGTTTAAACAACTTCAAGTTATCCAGATGTGTGACCACTTTGCCAAGGTCTGGAAGAAGGCCCAAACTGTCACTCTCAGATGAGAAGAAATTGGTTAGGATTTTCAGGAACCCAGGAACCACCAAGGCTCCACTCTGCCATGAACTGGAAACTGCTAGAACACCAGCATCCCTGTCCACAGTGAAGCCAGTTTTATATCATCATGGACTGAGAGGGTGTGGACCAAGAAAGAAGCCCCTGCTCCAAAATCAACACATTCAAGCTTGACTGAAATTTGCTGCTGCCCACATGGACAAGCCAAATTTCTTCTGGAGAAAAGTTTTATAGTCAGACAAGACAAAGATTGAGCTGTTTGGCCACAATGACAAGAGGTATGTTTGGAGGAGTAAAGGTGAGGCTTTCAAACCTAAGACCACTGTACTAACTGTCAGGCATGGTGGTGGTAGCATCATGCTCTGGGGATGTTTTGCTGCCAGTGGTACTGGTATATTGCACAAAGTGGATGGAATAATGGAGAAGAAGGACTACCTCCAAATTCTTCAACTTCACCTCAAAACAACAGCTAGACAGTTGAAACTTGGACATAATTGGGTGTTCCAACAGGACAATGATCTCAAAAACACATCAAAAAACTGGAATGAATAAAGCAGGCTAACATTAAGCTTCTGGAATGGCCTTCCCAAAGCCCCGACCCCAACCCTACTGAAAATTAATGGGCGATGCTTAAAAGCCAGGTTTGTGCCAGGAACCCAACTAATTTAAAAGAACTCTACCAATTCTGTCAAGAAGAGTGGTCAAATATCAGCCAGAATTATGCCAGAAGCTTGTTGATGGCTACTAAAGGCGTCTGGTCGAGGTGCAACTTCCTAAAAGACATTTAACCAAATATACGGGGATTTAAGTATATATTTGTCCCATATATTTATATTTGAATCCAAAATGAATTCAAACTTGTGCACCCAATTCTTGTTTTTCAAAGTCATTAAAAGATGTATGCTGTACAATCATTCCACCCTGGAAAAAGAACAGTTCAAAGAAATCATTAAAAGCCCAAAATTACCATGACATTCATGCCCATGATGCGTGTATGTAAACTTTTGACCACAACTGTAAGGTACCGTACATTGAGTTTATTGTCTACAAATAGTCTTGTGAGATAGAATAGAGACTTAAAGTTAAAACTAAAACAAAGAGCTAAATAATTCCAAAACGTTCTGCAGAGTTTGGGGTAACTCTTTCACACAGACACAGTCATTTGAATCATGATAAATTTAAAATCATTAATTATAGCAGCTTTAAATAAAACTTCCGTTAATGTCTAACAGAAGTCACCGTACTTCAACACTTAGTTTCAAGCAGCTCGTCGTGTTTAGAGTGGTAAAAGCAGAGCCAAGTGGGACAATTAAAAACCGAGCCTTAGTTTTCAGCCTTGTAATGAACATTAAAGCCTCAGCTAAATGTTTAATTTCACTTTCATCACTTATCTGTTAGTTAGGAGAAGATTGCTCCTGACTGTGATGTAGCCAGTCAGAACACAGGAGTGCCGGCCAAATAAACACAGACAGGTGGTAAACAAAGCCCATGCCACTATTCCTGAGTGTCCCTGTCTCTCACATTAGTGTTTCCAGTTTTATCTCTGCCAAGATAAAGAGATATAACAAAAAAAAAAAAAAAAAATAGTCCTGTGTTGCTACCACCAAAGGCCTCCAGAATGTTGGGACAAGGAGGATGAAGCCACTATAGTTTGTCAATCATGGCATAATGACACTAATGATAACGACAGCCATGATTTGTTTTACTACTTGCCTGAAACTGTGCCAAAATACATGCACTGGTGACCATTTCTTATGCAACACTGTTTTTAAAACTTGATACAAGAAGTAGTCATCAAAGTCATATTTAACTTGGACTTTTAATCTATTTATGACAGTTTTACCATCTCAATCTAGTAGTTTGTTTCTTCGTAGTGTCTGAGGAGGCTAACACACCCATGTTTCTTACCATTTAATAATTAGGAAAAATAATAAATATATTATAAACAGAAATGCTAAAAACTTTTCAATTGAGTCTTCTTTCTACAAAGCTTTTAGTGCATGACAGATGGCAAGCTGATTTTAAAGTAGCATATAATTAAACCTACTGCAAAAGAAAGAAAAAAAAGAGATTAAAGATAGAAACACAAAACCAGAAATCATGCTCTGAACCCCAATATTGAACAGCTATGATAAACTGCTCCTCTGGTGCTCCAATTTGCCATCTGTCGAGTCATAAAAGAACAGAATGATTTATTTAACTACCCTCACAGCAGAGAGAGGGTTTTTGTCATTCCTGTGAGAATACTTCATATAAACAAACTTCATTCTGTCTCTTTTTTGGCTCATAGCTTGGCAGCATGGAGTAGGTCATAGACTGTGAGTAGGAAGGAGACACTGGTGAAGAGGGTTGGTTAAGGAGATGAAATAGCTTTCACACAGTCAGAACAGTGCAGTAATGAAGTGCCCTTGAAGAGGGTTACACAATTAGTAGAGCCTGGATTGGATCCATGCATTACTGGGTGCTATCAAAATACTCTGAATGCACTGGATGGTGAGGCTGGACTTCAGCATGAAAGGATGGAAACTGCGTGCATAGTTTAGACATTTTTTGGATCTACTAGGAGAAAATTGCCTTTCTACTTCTTTGTTTTTCAATTTGCAAAGGTCAAAGACCACATGTCAGCCTTTCTCGTCAAATTGGTTAAAGGCTAAGACAGGAAATCTACTCCCACCTCTCAGCATTTACTCAGTGACATGTTATCTAACTCTTTCAAAGCCAAGGAACTGCATTATCCTGCTTTGAAGGCTTTCTTGCGATCAACTAAAGATAAGTGAGAAATCAAGCACATGCTTTTCAGGCTTTAGAAGACAAACCACCACCATACCAGAAAAAAGAAGATAAGATACATTTTAAAGGGACTCTAGACCACAGAACTATCAAGTCTTTTTTTCTAAATAGCCTCATCTTTAATATAGTATGCTCTGTGACTGTAACAGGTCCCCTTTTAGTAAGCTTAGTTCATGTATTATCCACAGAACTCTTAAATTGGCCACTAACAACCATTACAACAGTAAATCTAAGATTATGTTATTCTATTTTTATTATCATTTTTAGAGTACTGCTAGCATACCAAAAGTCAATCTTGGATATTCAGTAGTTACCACCTATTATAGATCCTGTGCTCAAATCTCAGCCTACGCACTCAAACAAAACAGGACTGGGTTTGAGAATATTCTGGGGGTTGCTGAGCTGAATGTGTATTCAACATGACTGTCTTTTTCCTTTAGATGGTTATTTTTAGTTTTTATTTACAAAGTATAATACTGTGCAAAAGTCTTTACTCACCCCTCCTTTCTTTATATTTTGCTTCCAAGGACCCAGGCATTCTTGCAATTTTTTAAAGTGGTCTTAAGCATTAGTTCTCCAGGTTTTTTTGAAGGTCTTTCAAAGTTCTTCTTTGGACATTGGCTGCTTTTTCACTCATTTTCAGTACAATCCTTGTACCGGATCATTTTCAGAGAAATGTTGTTTGTTAACCTATTTAACCTTGACCTATGAATCATTCAAGCATAAAAAAAGACACCAAACTCAAGGGACGAACCAGTGTTGTGTCTACACATAACAAAACAACTTAGCAAAGAACCAGTTTTAAATTGTATCTTTAGGCACTTTGTTACCATTAGCCTGTCACAAAAACACATTTGTTTTTTAGTTGAATCAACAAAAAAATACCAAAAGATCATAAAGTCATAAAATAGTATTTGTGCACCAACAAGGTGATTCACATCAAGTGAAGTGTGTCTTTAAAAAGTCATGCCCTTAAGAAATAGGAAAAAATTCCAGCAAAGGCCTGACACAGGACCTGAGAGATGCATCTGGCATCTCTACTTCATCTCTGTATCTACTGTTTGCTGAAGCCTCATCAGAGATGGTCTCAGTGGACAGGTGGCTGTCAAGAAGCCTTTGTTAAGGAAGGGAAACGGGGAGGAAAGGCTGAGGTATGCCAAACTACACAAGAGCTGGACTGAAAATCAGTGGCAACAGGTCTGATGGAGTGATGAGTCCAAATTTGACAATGATCCCAAACACACTGCCAATAGAGTAAAAGCATATCTGGATAGAAAAACACATAATGGAGCACGATCAGTCGTGGATTGGCCTCCTCAGAGCCTGGACCTCAGCATTATTGAAGCAGTGTGGGATCATCTTGACAGAGAACGTAACTAAAGGCAGCCAACATCCAAAGAGGAGCTTTGAATGTCCTTCAAGAAGCCTGGAGAACTATTCCTGAAGACTACTTAAAGAAATGACAAGAAAGTTGTCTAAGAGAGTTCAGGCTGTGCTGAAGAATAAAGGTGGTCATACCAAATATTGACTTTCAAGCTCGTTAAAGTTGTAAAACTCTGTTTTTGCCTTATATTCTGTATTTCCATGTATGATTGCACATGTTTCAATAAACCACTGCACCTATTTGAACTTTAATAACGTAAAGAAATGAGGGATGGCTCAAGACTTATGCAAATTACTGTATTTTGAACTACTTTGTATATTATAGCGTTTGACTTTTAATCAATAAAAAGGTTTGATGTAAGAGAAACCTGGCTCCATATATAGTGTTAGGAATATCTGACAGTAAGCTAGGCAGTGTCACATATACACTTTACTGGGATAGTAACCAGCTTGTACTGCTGATACAAGAAGTCTACAAACAGTAGCACTCACCTGTAGATGCCCATTCCACTCCACGAACCCAGTCTTCATGTCCTTGCAGGGACATGGCTCTCTGCAGCTATTGTAGAGCAATTAAAAAGGGTCAAACACTGCCCTCTAACTGTAGAAATTCAAATTAAAGCATCAACACAAAGTACATGAATGAGCACTTCTGAAGGAAATATCAATCTGAGCTTACCTGCCCATTGGCCTGCACATAGAGATGCACCCGAGAGTCATCACCCCCACAGGCCAATATGGGAACTGTGAGAAACAAAGTTTTCACACAGTAATGAAAGCACGCACGCACGCACGCACTTATGCTCATACTCTCACAGCAGGATGCATGCATTTACATCCCCATCTAGGTTTTATAAACAGAAGCGAAATGGAAAGGAAGCAGCACGGCATGAAACAGACAGAAAGGCATGTAAAATAGCGAGGCAAAATGACATGAGACACTTCAAACGGAGACAGCGTTTTGAATATTTGAATATGGCGTTCAGTTACAGGCACTAAAGCAGTCGTGTAAATTGAGATGGATGACAAGAGAGGAAGAAAGTGTGTGTGTGTGTGTGTGTGTGTGTGTGTCAGATAAAGCAACAGATCTCTCCAGTTGGA
>VUQS01046508.1:0-19080 GCA_015108495.1 Heterochromis multidens
GATTGTGTAATCCGCCCCCAGGAACACACTCAACCATGTACAGATGCACTCAGGCAAACACGCCACTGGTCCAGTATACATCCAGTCAGCTCAAATGCAGTTTCACTAAGGGATATGGCTTCTTTTATTGCCAGAGTGGTTGATTTGTTTCCTATACCTCAAAAATCAACCGACATCTATTATTCCTGTTTTCCTAAATCTGTCTGCAAGTCTGGCAGATTGGTTTTTATTAAAAAAAAAAAAAAAAAAAGGCTGAAAATATCACCTTTAGTCTAATCAGCAGTTGCTACATGAATATCTGTATTGAAAACCTGAGGGTCTTAGTGTTGAAAGCTGGTTCTTTTATTCAAGATGCCATCTGTCCAACATTAAAATTTAGATTTTTATTGCTCATTCCCAGATATTTTTTAAAAATACTGGGTCTCTTTTCTTTTCCCACTGTAAGAAAATGTTTCATTCATCACTCTAATTTTGGCATTCAGTGTCACACAACTGCCAACAGAACTGAACATTTTTTCTGAACTTCAAACCCTTTTTGTATACAAATTTTTCTCCTTAGTAGAACTCACAGAAATGTATTATCCTTTCCTTGTATCCAGAATTGCCATTGAAGTTTGTGTTATGTAATGCCTCTTCCTCACTAGACAGTTTGTAAACACATTGATCTGCAATAAATGATTCATAAAACAAACTTTTTGCATGAGTTGGATTTTTAGTATTTTGTTCTTTCCACAATTCGAACTTGCCTCAGAATTAAGTCACTGATAGCAGCTTAATATTATTATTTTTAAAATTAAGTTTCTGATATATCTTCTTTCATTGGTCAGCATCATTTCCTTATGTATCACTTTCAGTATTGAGTAAGCTGCAACTCATGCTGTGGTGATGGATGCAGTTGGTGTATGTAAGGGAAAACACAAGGAAGAATAAAACATTTGAACTTTTATCTTTCTGTCCTGGTGTTATTTTTTCTTTGGGTGCTGAGCATATTTTGCTGCCTTCTGCACCTGTGCTGAAGGTCCTGACTGCTACCAACTTAAAATTTTTGAGGGACATCCTGGAGGTGGGGTTAGACATCTGACTGCAGAGCATCCAGCGCCTGATCTTGCAGGTGTACCCTGTTGGAGCACTGGTTTTACAGGAGAGCTATGCAGTTAATCAAAATATCCATTCAGGTAATGGTTATAGTGTTCAGCAATTATGGAAACAAGATAATCAAGATAAAACGACTGTTTTACAAATATCAATATTTTATTAAAATATTCTGGGAATACTATGAACAAGAGGTCTCATTTCACCATTGCACCACCATCCTGAGATAACGTAGCTGAGCAAACTTACAATAAATCGGTTTAACTGAAAAAGCATCCAACACTGGACACACTTAGCTTGACAAAGCTACCTCCTTATTCAGAGCAAGCTAATGGCTCAGTTTCATGAGTAAAAATAGGACAGCAACGTCCTTGCATCTACAAAAAAAAAATCAGTGGCTGCCTTGTGATTGTATTGAATTTTTTCACATTCTGTGACCGATTGCAATTTGTGACTAAATGGTTGCCCAGAGCTTGAGGGTGTTGCACACTCACGACCACTTTTGATCACAAGGCAATTGCACAGGTCGCTGATAGGAGTTAACCTTTCTGCAAAGAGTCACAGCCTGACTTGGACTGACTGCAGTTACACTGAGAGATTGTCAAAGGTTTGCAAATAATTGCTAGCGGATTTATTTATTGACAGATTGCCAACGTGTTGCCATCAGTCTGAATGAGTCTTTGTCAATGAGAACAAATTGAGGGGATGCGACTCAACTGGCTGCCAGCTGATTGTATTCTGGTTATATTCCTATAGAACAGGAAGGTTGCTGAGCACAAATGTAATAGTTAAATGTGAGTTTATTTCGAATGTGAATTTCTGTCTATGTAGACAGCAACTGATATGTGATTTTTGATGATTTATCACAGTTTATTGCTGTGTTATCGGGAACAAGTTGCATGTAATTGCCAACTTGATCCCATTCAGTTGCAGAATGATATCAGACTGATATCAGACTGACTCCCATCTTATGGCCATATTTTAGTTTGTTGTGCTTGACAGTCTCATGGAAGTGAGATAACTTTATCTTATCGGATAAAACATATTGACAAATTTTAAATTTAATACAGAATTTGCAGTTGAAAAAAGGTGATAAATCACAATGTTATTGCAATATGCCAAGTATTGCAATATATTGCAATACTTGGCATATTGCAAAATGTTAAAAAATAATATAATATAATATATAATAATATATCGTGAGTGAAATATTATGATAATATTGTATCGTGGTGTGTTTGGTGATTCCCACAAATGCCGAATGATTGAAAAGGCAAATTATCATATTAATAACTGACTTCAAAACTGACCAAAGTAAACATAATTTTTGTCCCAATCATGCAGCCCTGTTTCATAGTATAGGTCCTTTATTCCACAGTTTGGTTTTTTTGGTAGTTTGTTTGTTTTTTAGAAGATGTGTGCTATTGAGTTGCACTTGGAAATGAGGCAAGGTGTGGGATGTGTGTTACTGGGTCAGCATCTTGTGGTCACAGCCTTGTGAATGTTTTCTTTGTTTTGAGAGGCACCAACTACAGGAACTGAGTGCATCATTGTATGTATTGCTTCACTGCCATTGCTGGGTTCCATTTGATCATTAATAGGTTGAGTAAAGTTACTGAGGTTAAATAATTTGCTTTGCCATCATTAAAGTCAGTCTCTATTTTAGATTTTTCTTTTTTTGCAGTTTCACTGTTATCCATAATTTCTGTTCAGCTTTCTTGGAGCATATATGTGGTCTTATCATCTGACATAAAAGTGACCATGTGGTATATTTTTCTTGTTGTCAACAAATATGTTATCAAGTATATCGTAGATTAGATTTTGGAGGATGACTGAGTATGATGATGATTGGTCTCTGTACCTCAGAGGCAGTAAGTCACCTCATTCAACAGAAATATATGCATTTTTCATTGTGTTTAATAAAACTTATTGTTAGAGGTATGAAGATCACAATACTTGATACAAAGTACATTACACTTGATAAGAAGATTGTGAATATTTTTTGGAAATACATGTTAGGTTATATATGATTCAAGGTCATAGAAAGAGGTTCCCTATGAAATACTTTATTCACTTAGAAAAACAGGAGTAGTGTATAGTAAGTGACTAATATTTGATTTTGATATTTGCCACTTCTGTGTATTTTGCTGACTTTGGGATATTTTACTTTTTTGATGTATACTTATTCTTCTTTATTGTATTTATTTTTAAATTAGTTTTACCGTATTTAATCTTATTGAGCTGTTTTGTTATAGTTTATTTTTAACTGCTGTCACAAAGAAATTTAAAAAAAAGTATAAAATAAATGAAGTATATCTTATCTTATTTAATGAAAAGAGCTACAATAAACACACTACACTAGTGTTAAGCTTGTGCTTGTTGCTCGCTTAAAAAGCAGAGAAACCGTCTTTGCTATATGGTGTAGCCACAGAAACAAATATTTCGTAATTCGGAGTTATTTAAGATTAACCAAAAAAAAAAAAAGCACCATGTAAGTAATTTTGTTGATTACATGCTGAGCCAGCTAACTTGTGGCTGGCTGATAGGATAGCTGGCATATGACCATCCAAGCTTCATTTACTTGTTTTTAATTAGTTCATTTGGCTAGTTAGCGTTTGATAACTTAAATCATGTAACATAGCTGTTAGCAGGAGGTTTACATGATCATTATGACAAAATGAAACATTAGTAACATTTTGTGTATTCAAATTGCCTTAAAATTACTGATAAACCAAAACCAAAAAGGTGGTAGAAACACCGTTGAGTTTTATGAGTACCTGGACGTCCAATTAAGCTGCCATGTTTCTTGATTGCCTTACTGTACACTCGCCGGCCACTTTATTAGGTACATCGGTTTGTTAAAGCAAATGCCAATCAGTCAGTCACATGGAAGCGGTCAGCTAAGAACAGGAAACTGTTCAATTTCCATGGGTCATCAAAATTGGACAATAGAAGGTTGGAAAAATATTTCCTGGTCTGCAGCATTTGGATGTCAGGGTCAGGGCCTGTCTGAATATGGTTGCTGACCAAGTCCATCCCTTTATGACCACAGCATACCCATCTTCTGATGGCTGCTTCCACCATGTCACAAAGCTTAAATCATCTCAAACTGGTTTCTTCCACCATGTCACAAAGAGTTCAATATACTCAAACGACCTCCACGTTCACCAGGTCTCAATTCAATAGAGCACCTTTGGGATGTGGTGGAAAACGAAGATTTACATCATGGATGTGCAGCTGATGAATCTGCAGCAACTGTGTGATGCTATCATGCCAATATGAACCAAAATGTCTTGGGAATGTTTCCAGCACCTTGTTGAATCTATGCCATGAATTCCAAAAAGTTGAATCTGTTCATCTGGACGTGGCGTTTTTTAGTGGGAGAAACGTTTCGTTTACCAACTGGTAACTTCTTCAGTCTCCATGCATCAAGAGATATGCCATGAATTATTAAGGCAGTTCTGAAGGTAAAAGGGCTCCAACCCGGTACTAGCAAGGTGTAACTAATAAAGCGGACGGTGATTGTATAAAGTGGCTTGAGATTACTGTTGTTATGAACTGAACTGATCTCAAATGAAGTGAAATTGCAGTTACTGCCTCTATATACACAGAGATCAGAAGGTGGTGGTGGACATCATTTGGAAAAATGCAGTATATGATCCTAAAGGCAATATAATATCCCAAATAACCTGTCTGTACACTATTAAAAACCTTATCTGTCATTTTGGCAGCCAAAAAAAATCTCATTTGTTGTTGTTAGTGGTAGGTTATTGTTACTAAGATGAGTAAATTAGGTCAAGGTTTAACCCAAAACATGTTTTAGTTTAGCCTGCGTATTATCATGCAATATATTTTTATCCTAAACGTAAGTGATGAATACCCATTAAAAAATAGGTTAGTTTGTGTATGTGCCCCATCCTGTTATTGAGACACTGTCCCTGGTGCTGAAAACTAACCTTGGGTACTTAAACTAAACACCCTCTACAGGCCTACAAGAGCAGGACAGACCACTATCACCTAGACAGTCGACTTAAAGGGATTAGTTTGATTTTCCTATACAGTATAATAGTGTAAGCCCTTTATCTTGTAAAGTGCCCTGAGATTGCAGATGTTGTGATTTGGCATTAATAAGAATTGAGTTAAATTGTACATGTTAAAGCTGTGAGAACTACCTGTGTGATTGAATCAGCTTAGTTTGCTGATGTAACATAACTGAGCTTCAGGGATGAATGAAAAAGTAATTTCTTTCTCTATGTAAGAACAATTTCCTTTTGACGCTCAGTTTCCAAGAATCTACAGTGCAGGAAGCCACTGAGCAGCACCAGGACCTGGATCTGAAGCTTTTCTGGTAAGTTGCTGTTAATTTACTCTCATTTTTTTTTGTTGTTGTTTTTTGTTTTTGTTTTTGGAGCAAAATGCGCAAAGGGACTAAAGACAGTTAATTTATAATAAGTGAATTTTGATGGACACAGAATGGAAAACACGGGATCATTTTCAATGCCTATCATTTCTGCTTTAATCCAAAGCAGTCCAAGGATGTTGTGCGGAATTGCAGGAATTTTAACCTAAAGAGACAAAACATAATTGGGCTACTTTTTTCAAACGTCATGAGGGGGCAGCCTTTATGAATAGGTACAACGCAGCATCATTTTAACAAGTGCAAACAGTGATTTGGTGTTTTTTATGGCCTAAAAAAGTTAAAAACGATCATAAAATGATTTATGGCCAGAGTGCCATTTACTCACAGTGTTAAGTTAAGCACTTTTAAAGTCCAAGATAACCATTTCTGCAAATAGAGATGTATTGCTGTCCATGGTGCTGAAACCTTTATCGATACAATTAACAAAAGCTTGGATCCTGTTGCAGATTATAACATATTTTTTCCTGCTTTTGATTGTCAGCTACATAATATAAGCTGTTAAAATGTAATTAATTATCGGGAACATTAATGTACCAGGCTTGTACCTTAAAAAAAGTATGTATGCATAATGTGTAGCCCATAGGAAAAGCTATGTGGCATATTTTTTCCAAGTGCAAATGGTAGGCTGGAATATTTATGGCCTAAAAAAGTAATAAAATCACCACAAAATAATCAGTGGCCAGAGTGCCATTGATACACAGTGTTAGATGCCAGGTTACAAAATTTTAAAGTGGCACATACTGTTTAATCAAATGGAGATGTATTGCTGTCCATGGTTTGGAAACCTTTGTAGATACCAATACCAAACGTTTGGACCCTGTAGTAGACTGTGACAGTTTTTTACTGCCTTTTATTGTCAGCTACATAATATAAACTATGAAAATGTAATTAAGTATAGGGAACATTAATGTACTGGGCTCATACTTAAATAGTACATATGCAGTCTAATTTTATTTTACCTGCATTTTCTCTCCTTAAAAAAAACAGAAGTAGTAAATATACAGCCTGTAGGAATAACCACAGTGTGACATATTTACAAGTGCAAACAGTGGGGTGATATATTTGTTGCTTAAAAAGTAATACAAATGACCATAAGTGACCAGAGTGTATTGATACACAGTGTTTAACCCCAAATAAAATGCCTTCACATTGGGGATATACCTTTTCATGACACTGAGATGTGTTGCTGTCCATGGTGCTGAAACCCAAAACTATGGACCCTATAGTGGACCAAAATGCATTTTTGTCCTGCTTTTGGTTGTCAGCTGCGCAATATAAACTGTTAAAAATGGAATTAATTATAGGCACACATTACTGTGCTGTTGTACTTTAAAGTAAATATGCAATCAGATTTGATTTCACCTGCATTTTATAGGATTTCGTTTTCTCCACAGTTATCGTGGATCAACCAGAGGTCATTGATGGTTTACCGAGCTTTTCATTCACCACCCACGTCACTGCCTGTATCAGCAACTCGGTATCATTATCAGCCATTTGAAATCACATGGTGAAAAACCCTATAGGCTAGCTAAAGCCGCGATGCTGTCAATGATTAGTGTGGATGTGCTGGCACAGGGCAGGTAGAGTGAGAAAAGGAATACGAGAGGGAGTGATTTGGAGCGAGAGCGAGAGAGAGAGGGAGAATGAGGGAGGGAGGGAGAGAGAGAGGGAGGATGCTGCCAGCGGAAAATGGCTGCTGCAACCTCAAGCCTATCCTGATACACCGAAACGACATCAAGGTGGAGAGAGAGAGCGAGAGCAAGAGAGAGAAAGATTAGGAAAATGAGAGCAGATGGAGAGAGAATGTGAGTGAGTCTGAGTGTTTCCTGAAAGGAGGATAAAAAGAGAGAGAGAGAGAGAGAGAGGGAGAGAGAGAGGAGACCCTGGGGTGGGCTGCTGCAAGCGGCGGGCAACACCGAGCCATGGAGGGCGAGTAAGTCCTTACATTTTCATTTTTAACATTGCACATATAAATTCAGCCGTCCGCCAAAAAACGGATAGAAAGAACGCCACCACCCTCAGTGTTACACCAGTATCATGCACTGTTATCACATTCGGTGCTCTACAGTTTAGCAGGCTGCCGAGAATAAAAACACCATTACGTAGTTTTGAATCAACAGCATACACCCCATTTCCGATATATCCACGCCAAAATGTGATAAATGTTAAGCCACCTACAAGTGGACCTGTGCTTTTGGATGACTGGCACAGTGCATGCACGCACAAAATGAATGAAATAAAAACAATTAATGTATTGAGCAAACATCGGGAGCTATGCAGCAATTCAAAAACGAAATGCGTGGTTGGTGATTGGTAAAAACAAGCACGAAATCAGTCAGTGTGTAAAATGTATGGGGGGAAGGCGAAATATGGCGAGTTTGGGGCCAGCATCGCGTCATTCAAGACATGGCTACAGTAAAACGAGGGAGGGATGGAGGCGTTGTGATTTTTATCAACGTGTCTCGGGGTTTCATTATGATTTTTAAAGCCAAACTTTATGAATGAAATGTGATTTTTCTCTCTCCCTCGCTCTCCCTCATTCTCACCCCTCCTCTCCTTCTTCCCTTTTCTAATCGGGCCCCCTCCCCCCATCTCTCGTTTCCTCTCCATCATCTCACCCACTCGTTCGTCTTTTTTTTTTTTTTCCTTCTCCCTTCTTCTCTTTTTCACACGCGATTGCATTGTATGTGGGCCTAAAACATTTTTGCGGCGAAATGTATAACGCGCAGTGCGATGTCGAATCCAGTCTCGCTCCATCCCATTCATAAAAAAATATAACATAATATCGGGGTGTGTTAATGAGTGCGTGCAGCAGGGGCGGAATGGAGAAAAGGAGCGTCTTAAGAAAATAATTGCAACAATTAAAATTCAGTGTGATCTGAAAAATGACAGAAAGATGCGGCTGTGCATGCATTACATACACATGTCGAACTGCAGTGCTGAATTATTCAGCCCAGCAGCTTCTTCTCTTTTTTGTAAGAATGCCGGGCCTCTGATGGCGATGGGTGCGTTCATTGATACTCTATCTGGGAAACACTCATTCTTCCTCCATCCTCCCATTTGGCCATTTCTCTCCTCCTCAGCCTTGGCGTTCTTTCTATCAATTTGCTCCATAGCCCCTTAATTCTGAACCTATATAGCTCACACCATAACTTAACGTTCTAGCTTTAATTTACATACATACACTCCTAGAAGCAGAAATGCTTAAATAACACCAAGCCGGACTGATCCACTGCTACTTGAAATTAGATTTACCGGTCACATGAGTAATTGCCTTGGCTCTGAGTTACTGTATGATATACCTTTGAGTGGTCATGTTGCAAAGCCAGGACTCATACTCCAACAGGCCAAGCTGTCAGTTTTGTGTGTGAATTTCCTCATGGAAACGTCTACTGGCATCAATCCTCACCCTGAAATCTGTACTGAATTTTTGTATTTTGAAAGTTGATCTTGCCTTATCTGTTTTCACTTGAATGACCGTGCATATCAGTTGCTGCAAGGATTTATGCTCCTGTGTGTGTGTGTATGTTTATTATTAGGGTACATTGTTTAATCAGCCTGGGCCTCTGCTCACTCTCTTGGTTTCCCTGACAGTGTACGTGTTCGTGCGGTGGTGATGACACGTGATGACTCCAGTGGCGGTTGGGTGCCCCTTGGAGGTGGTGGCCTCAGTCATGTGGTCATATGTAAGGGGCGGAGTCATGATGGCAGGGGACGGAGGGAATACATCATACGTGGAGAACGGCTGCGAGATCGAGCAGTGAGTGTGTGCGTGTGTTATGCCTGTCTTTGGTGACACGTTGCTCGTCAACACCAACCAAAGACTGTAGATCTATGTTATGTGGGGGCATGACTTAAGGAAGGACTATATCTTAATTGGTTTACTAACTTCTTAAATTGTCTTGAATGCTGTTTCTCTCTAGCCGGTGCTGGAGTGTGCGGTGCAAAAAGGGTTAGTGTACAACAAGGTGAACCCCATCTTCCATCACTGGCGAGTAGAAGATCGAAAGTTTGGCCTTACATTCCAGAGCCCTGCTGATGCCATCTCCTTTGAGAAAGGGCTTCAGACTGTCATAGACAAGCTCGACAGAGGTAGACATAAGCTACATAGAAAAGCTGATTTATAGAAAATATATAGGAGAACCTAAATCTTCTCTTTTCACGTTATCAAGGCTCTGACTCGCCCTCGTCCTCCACGCCAGAAGAGGCCGACACCGAGGATGATGGACAAGCTGTGAGTAACTAAACAGTTCATTGTTTGAGCACGTATTCTCTAAAAGGGGTTTGTGTATGCTGTCACCTGACCCCAATGCAGTCATTGTTGTTTTTTGATTTGCGGGGTGACATGCAACCTCTCCCAGTCTCATACAGGAAGTGAGTCGTCATCCAACAGCAGAAAGGAGATGCTTCCCAAACCCATCACCATAGTGACAAGCGAGTCATCGTCTACTTGCTTCGTGCGGTCGGAAGAGTTTAGTTTTGGATCCAGCCATGCTGTAACCACTCAGACACCTGCTCAGGTAGCACACCACCTCCTGCTCCAGCTGTACTTTGCTGAGAATAACAGGCACATCTTGATATCGTTTGTAACTGATTTTTCAGTTACTCGCACATGTTCATGTCAATAAGCGCTTTAAAAGTTGAATAATGATTGCTGCAAACAAATTCTTTCTATAGAGGGGTTTGTGAGCTATTTTAGGTCCACTTGGTGATTCACAGAAGAATTAGTTATGTTTAAATATATTTAAATATATTTGTATATCCATATACTTACATTCGGTCAGTGAAAAAAAACCCCATAAGATTGACTGTTTGGTTGCTTTTTTCCCCACCCTTAAGTCCATACTTTTAGCGTGACCTACAAGTTTATTTATTCTACGTCAAGAGTACATAAAGTGACGTTTTAACAAGTTTGGTCTTCTCTTTTTTTTGTGTACTAATGTGAGATATCCGAGAAATGAAAACGTTCTATAATCACTGCCATAGTACACAATGTTCCTGACTCACTCTGTAATCCTACACCCTCTCTACAGATCCACACCAGGTCGGGCCAGCACCAGCTCTCACAAATGACGGCTGTGTTGAATCCCCCTGCGCCCCCGCCCCCACCTCCTGCTCCACCTACTCCTCCTGTAGGTCCCCCCGCCTCATCTCCCCTGTCCCCCCTCTCACCCACTATTTCGCTGCTGGAGGAGGGAGACCTGCACAGTGTGGACCCTTGCAAAGACCTGTGGGGCTCTCGAGGTTATGAGGACTACAGACGGGCAGGAGCCACAAGAACTATGGTTGGGGGGCTAACAGGCGGTGTGGTTGTTGGTGGCGGAGGGAGCCTGCAGGACAAGTCAGAGCTGTGCGTGGTTCGCTTTGAGAAGGAGCTGGCGGGAGTGGGTTCGGCAGGCTGCGATGTGACTGTGAGCCTGGACAGTAAAGCCTCCCAGCGTTTGTCGTCATCGTCACCCATCTGTATGTCCATGCCCAATGCTGTATCTGGCGTGTCCTCAGGTGCCGGCTCACCCCAGGAGACGGGTAAAGGCTCGCCTTCCCCCTGCTGCATCCACACCTCACTGGCCACTCCCCGGTCGCGGACTCGTAAGAGAGGAGGAGGAGGAGCCAGCAGCAGTGGTGACCCGGGAGTAATCTCTCCCGATGATGACAGCCCGTGCCCTCAGGCTTCATCATCATGCTCATCTCGCTGTGTGTACTGCCGCTCTGTTTTCAGCGCTTCAGAGAATGGGCGAGGCCGATGCAGAGATGCCCCAGACCCGGCCCTGCACTGCCTGCGACAGTGGACCTGTGTGTGGTGCGCAGAGAGTCTGCTCTACCACTGCATGTCGGACTCTGAGGGAGAGTTCTGGGAGCCTTGTTCATGTGATGACTCGATGGGGGGCCACCCGCACCCCCTCTGCTGTGCCCGCTGGTTGGCCCTCCTGGCCCTGTCACTCTTTGTGCCCTGCATGTGCTGCTACCTGCCTTTGCGCGTCTGCCTGCGATGTGGGGAGAGGTGTGGCTGCTGTGGGGGAAAGCACAAGGCAGTTCGATGAGGCCAGGCTTTTCGGAGGGAGGGGTTACCTGGACCGAAGGGGTTTGGGTGTTGAGAGAAGAGAGCATCTGTTGGGAAGCAGGAGGTTGGCCCTAAGTAGGAACAGTGCTTTCAGTAGACCCAGATCTCTGGCCCTCCAAAGCCCCACAGCCTTCCACTGCTCTTTCTCTTTTCAACCTGGGGCCTTCCTCACTGGTCCATGCCTGCTGTAGGTGCATTGCACTCAGACCAGGCTCTGTGGGAGTCATAGTGGATTTGCTGAGGGATGGCTGATCTAGAGTTAGCTGTCAGTGACTTTATCACAGAAAGAAGGTGGCAGAGGCAACAGTGAAGTGTACACTGTTTCAAATGTCCGTTTTTTTTTTTTTTTTATTTAGAAAGAAAAAAACTCAAAAAACAAAAGATGTTTATATATATGATTGTTATAATTTTAATTGGTATATTTTATTAAATGTAAAACATATTGACAGAATCCCCAGATGGCACACACAGTCACGTATTCACAAACACGAGATCTTGGGGAAGTTATTTGTTCCATGTTGGCCTGTTTATCAGTCAGATGAACAGATGTCACCCTTTACCTCTAATTTTACCTCAGATGTTACTAAAAAACTTGGTTAAGGAGGGAAAAAAAGAAGGGAGGGACATTTGGTGTGAGTGAGCACATAGTGCATGCAGTCTACAAGAAAGTGCAAGCATCTGAGACCACTAGTGTTGTCTTTTGATTAAAGTATTAGACCACAATGGAGGAAATGCAAAGAGACAATTATTGTTAAGGGAAGTTGCAATGACAACCACAAAGACTTAAAAGTCATAACATGATTCATAATGGTCCTTTGTAACCAAACACAAGGTTACTTTTGTTTCCTAAAAAGAAAAAAAAAGAGAATGTGTGTCTAACATTCAACACCCTCACTTTTGCACATACATGTATTTTTCCCATCTTCCCAAGTATTTTTAATAGTAATCATAGAAATCCTCACATCCCATCTCCGTATTTGTTGAATCAGTCAAGGTGCTTACAACTGAGGCCTCTGAGCGAGTCTATTCTACCTAATGTACACAGTGACCGCACTCTCCCCAAAGAAAAACAAAAAAGGACCCCATGGTAACCAATCTGTTGATGTGTCTCGGCCTCTGTATGAGACGCCACCAAAAATTTAAGTGCAATGAACAATGTTTCAAAATGTATTTTTGTACCAGTTACACATGTTAGGATACACTAAGTGGTAATGGAAAAATGTTGAAATTGAATACTGTAGTGTGTTGCTGTGTTCGATATCAAGCATAAAAGATAAACAGGAACACAAAGTTGTCTTTGAGCAGCAGCACGTAGCTCGCAGGTGCGACGTTTAAACGTGCGTGCTGTAGACTGTTGACCCTGTGATAAGAAAAGACACATTAACTTGAAAAAGCTGAATGAAAGTAGTTTTTTTTTTGTTGGACGTCAGTGGCAGATGGGTTTGCTGAACATTGCTTTAAGTACAAAGTCAAAAAAGCTGCTATTTTTTAAAGTCCAGCCCTAACACTATTCTATTCAAACTTTCCCACTGGCTCTTGGAAATTAGAGGTGTTGCGTTATTTAGAAGCAAAGCTCCAAGTTTCTATTCCACCCAGGGTGCGGAGGATGCTAAATCGTGTGTAAAGATGTTTTTTTTTTGTGGGTTTAAAGCTGGGATCTAAGATGAATTTGCCCCAAGACATTTTTAAAATGTTGCTGGTGATATACCTTGCATTTCTGTGTTTTATTTTGCTGATTGGTGGGATTTATTTCTACTTCCAGTTAATAACTAGGTAAGGGCAGGTTAAAAGCTCTTTTAGACCAGCAAATTGATTACTGGGATGTTAAACAAAATCATTTTTGTAGTAATTCCTCAGAATACAAGTGCAGGGATATTTGCTTGTCTTTTGTGTTTCACCTTGCAAATTGAAATATGTTACATAAAAGACAGACACACCAGTTCCTCTACAGAAAGGTGCATCACTTCCTAAATTAAACAATGTAACAAGAAAATTTGGGTTTATTTTATTAACTGGAGAAACTTAAATGAAATAAGGCCATAATGGTTATTGAATGAGTATTGAATGCAACAAGCTTTAAGATATTTCCTTAAAAAAAAGAAATCACAAAGAAAGAAAGATGTTGATTTTGCAGCTTTAAAAAAGTATAAATGCTGAAAAATAAATGGCAACTCATTTAAAATATGACAGAATAACACATGAAATGCACTGAGCATCCCAGACAGGTGATACAAGGAATGGATGCACCTTTGCTTTTTATAAGGAAACCAGTGTGGACTTAGTTTTGTGTCTCAAATGCAGCATCACCTGGGTGGACCTTAAATTATGGTAGAATGAACCTTTCAGAAGCTTCACCATATTATTTACATTTTAGGTTTAGCCAAGAACTTTTATCCAAAGTGACTTAAAGTGAGTGAACAGGCAGTAGAGTTCAGAGTCAGAACACGCAACTGCTGATGAACACAACCCTTGACCTCTTGGTTATGGGACATTGTCTTTACTACTAGGCCAGCCTGCCAACAATGTTGGTCCTCTTAATTTTATTAATTTTTTTTTTTTTAAAGACACTCTGTCACAATGGCAGGAAACACAAACTCAGTCACAAGACTGCCATTCCCTGATCCTAAATTAAACGTTTGTCTCTCTCTCTCTCATACACACACACACACACACACAATCCCCACAAATCTGCAAAGCATAGACCTGCACTCACAGATACACATGCTCACTTGATGGTGCAGATATACAGAACTAGTAAAGCCATTGCACACAGTTTGCTGCTTCTGGTTCAGAAATGGTGTTAGAGTACAGTACTGACAGTCATGCGATCACAATTGCAGGCCCCATTCTTACATCTTAATAAATGTGCCTTTTGATTTGAGTAATCAATAACTTATGATTTCTAAGTAACTCTGTATTAAGTACTATTTCCTTTTTTGGTTATTAATTTCTGCCAATGTGCATATTTTCAAATGTACGTATTTATTAGTTTCAAAGTAATTAATGAGATATTACCTGTTTATTTATTTATTGAGATATTTATTCTGATTCTTTATTTTTTTGAGACAGGTTTTTATCTTCTGTGCTGTCTTACTTCTGACTTTGTGCCAATGTGCTGCTTTGAGGTGTTACATATCGTGGGTTTGTATCATTATTAAACCCTCACTCTATATTTTAAATCAGTGTTTTCTTCTTTCTCACGTGTGCATGTCATGAACTCACTGTGTCTTTTCCCAAACACTGGTTCAAAGTTGTACTTTATAATAATTTCCACAGAACTGTGGAAGAAATCTTTAAAAAACAAAAAACATTTTTCAGTTATTTCTTGCCTTGGATTAATACTCAAATATTTATTATATTTATTATTATTATATTTAGTAAAAATTACTTTGGGAGAATAGTTTTATAAATGTGGATCTCTCCCACAGGAACAGGACTTTTCGGTACATCCAGTGACCATTAGAGGGCAGTAACAGAACTCTAAATACAGATCTTCAAGTATAAAAAAAAAGGGAAGAAGAAAACACTTCCATTATTTAAAAAGAAAAAAAAAAGAAAGAAAGAATGAAAAAACTTCATAAATTTAGCATTTCCTTGACAAAACAGACCAAAACTGTGATTAGCAGTTGTCCTCTGGGTGCTGGGGACAATTATTTGGCAGAATACATGTGCTGCCTTTTATGTTTGAGGATCTCAGTGGAGGTGAGGGTCAGGTCTTGATTGCAGACATCACAGTGATAAACTCTGGTAAGGCTCGACACTGAGGAAGAGCCTGCTTTTCCACCTTCTGGCTCTGAAATAATAATAAAAAAAACAAAAAAACAAAACGCATACACACACTAACAATTAGTCTAATTTTTTTTAGCTCTTCTAAAATAAAGCATGTAGTCTAATGCCTAATGTACGGAAGAGGATTAGGGCCACTTGGGGAAAAAATGGGGGTGTCTTTTGGAATTTTTTTTTTTTTTCAGATTTTTTTAGGGAAAAAAAGTCAGAATTCTGAGATTAATGTCAGAATTCTGACTTTTTTTCCCCTAAAAAATCTGAAAAAAAAAAAAAATTCCAAAAGACACCCCCATTTTTTCCCCAAGTGGTCCTAATCCTCTTCCATATTAATGTGCTAATCAGTAGAGTACAAAAGAAATTCCTGACCTTCGTCGGGCTGCTGCTGTTCTCCAGCCGGTCTGCAGGAAGCTTCATGATGCATTCGCTCCAGTGGAGTCAGAGGCATGTAGAGGTCACAGTTAGGACAGCTCCAGAAAGTGCGTAAACACTCACTGTAGACATCTTTTGAATCCTGCAAATCATATTTTAGAAATACGGAAACAATGTATGCATTTAATAAGAAGAGCTGCATGGTTTCATTCCAAATTTCATTCAAACCCACAAGACAACTAGAACTGGTCATCTATTATTTCAATTTTTAATTGTAACTGGCTTCAAGAAATGGCATATCAGTATTTATATACAGCCAAACTGCAAGTCTTCAGCTATTTTTCCAGTGCTGTCTGGGATCTCTGTTGATGCAGGTAGGTTCAGGTCTGAGCTCTGACCTACTCTCTGCATCTATGTGAATAACATGGAAAGGGACAGTATAGAATATAAACAGTAAGAAATGATCTGGTTATTGTCTTTGAAAAGTTCTGGATTCCACATACAGGGTAAAACTATTGAAAAAATGCATTTTGTCACTAGTATCACGGAAGAGAAGAGATGAAATTTCTGGCACCGCTTTTGATTGTGGAGGCAGATATATATAGCTCACAGACAACTTTCAACAAAAACATTTTTTCACAGTCATGTGAAAAAGATCCCACCTTCTTTCAATTCTAAGGTTTTACATATCACAGCATTTCATACAGGTTGAGGTCTGGACTTTGACTTGGCCATTGCAACACCTTGATTATTTTCTTTTTCAGCCATTCTGTTGTAGATTTGCTGTTGTGCTTGGGATCATTGTCCTGTTGCATGACAGCTGTCAGACAGATGGCCTCACATTTGACTCTAGAACACTTTAGTATACACTTGAAGGCTCCAGACCAGCAAACTGCCAAAACTTCTGCTTTTATAGAGATTGTCACACTTACTGATGATCAATTAATCAAGTGCATTTGATTAGCAGCACATTGCTGCTACTTTCTATCTTAATTCCTATGGAAGCAGACAGGGTGTAACCTGTAATCTGGTGTATACCAGATTTTTTTTTTTTTTTTTTAATGTTCTGATATGTAAAACCTTAGAATTAAAAAAGGGTGTACTTTCTTTTTCACATGGCTGCATAGGGAATGTAAAATGTGAACAGAGCTAACCAAGAGCTGAAACATTTATTTCTTTGAAACTTTAACATAATGCATTTCTGGATTGCTACTCTTTCAGAAAAACTCACAGCCAGACAGTTGTAGGTGAAAAAGTTGGTGACGTGCAGGCCTCCTTTAATGGGATCCGGCTTGGCCTCAGCTCCTGGAAACAACGGGTTGAGATCTGCAGCTTTAGTGTTAGACAACGCAGACTCAGACTGAGGACCAACGTACAGGTTCTGGGTCTGGAAAGCTGTGAGTCGCCGGAGACTGTAACTGACCTGTCAGGGAAAGGGAAATACACAAAACATTCCAAAAATTATTATTTACATTTTGGTCTTATCTACTTTGTGTTGGAATAATTTTATCAGCTGCTTAAGTGATGTGTTAAATTGTTTCGGGAACAAATAGATGATTGTGATAACTTCATCATTCTGCTTTTCTGTGCATATAAGGTTCAAGATTCATCAAGTAGAGTGCATTAAACTGTAACAGCCAGGCTGACACATCAGTACCTCAGTGTAGAGCAGGAAGCGGACCAGGCCTTCACTCAGTTTTTGCACAACTTTGCGGGACACCCCCTGCCCAACTGCTGCTCCCCCTGTTGAGTTCTGTCCCAGCTGGGCCTGCAGCAGGCGCTCCCACTCAGCCCTGAGAGTAAGAGCTGTGGACAGCACCTTCAGAGCCTCCTCTGGCTCCCTCAGCTCCAGCTCCAGCCACCCATCCACCACTAGTCGTGTACAGTCAGCGTTAGTGTCCACAGAGTTCGCTACCAGCACCAGCGCCTGGTGAACAAATTGGAACTGATTAATGCATCATGTGTAAACTGGGAGTAAGAACTGGGAGTAATGGAAGAGACCATGAAGTAAAACTGTGACCTGACACAGAACCCCCCCACATAAAGTTTTCTTTTTCACAGCCATTATTCATCCCCATATTCTGATATTCCTTTGTTTATTAAACCTGTAAACTGACACCATTGTACCACAGTTCTTGCTGCTTAATATTTTACTAAGTGAAAATTGTAATAAAAAAAACAAAACTGGAAGAAAGGAATACACAGACCCAAGCAAACAATTTGAATGTGTACGACAAAAAAAGAGAAGTCTTTTTAGCAAGAAAAAGCCAGGATCAGTATAACAGATCCCCAAGAGAGTGAACAGTTTTTGAAACTAGGAATGCATTTTTCTCCCATTTTCTGTCCTATGTGTGGTATGTACTCAAATAGCACACCAGTATACAAAGAGAAAACCATGTAATCCTTTAGTTTAATTTAAAGCATGTAACTTGGTGCAACACTGGAGCAAATGTATTAACGGATTACAAGAAAATAATACTGTATTAACTATTTGTCCTACTCTGAATGAGTAATCACATCAAACTGGATTATTTGTTTACAATCACTATGTCAGGTTGCTTTAAGATAATACAGAAATTTGTCATCCAAAAGGATTTTAAAAAGTGTAGTAGTTTGTGGAGGGAATAGGTATATCCCACATCAGGTACTAACTTGCAGCGCTGGAACCCGCACACAGTTTGACAAATAGGGTTTGTTGGTCTCCAGCAGAGTGACGAAGGCTAACAGCTGGTGTTTGGTGCTGTCTTTCCTATCAGGCCCTGCAGGCAGTTAACACAGACAAGAACGGACACACAGATGACATGTGAGACATACAATAGAAGACTGGAAGGAAGAAACAGATGGAAAAAAAAAAACTACAAGACTGTATCAGTGGACCAGAGGGCAGAAAAAGAGACATTTTGTTTAACTGGAAACAAATTAAAGTACTGCTGAGGAGAATGGTTGTTGCTATTACTTTAATGCCTTAAGATAAGCAGGTTACAGTTTGTCTTTGCCATATAAAATTGGACTTAGATTCAGGAAATGTGGTTTAATATAATAAATCAGATTAGTGAAACAGATGTTGTTTTCTCTCATTTTAAAGAAATGCTCCTCCTTAGCATCTGACTGAGAATTTAGGCTGTGCTTAAAATTGTTTAGGAAATTCTGTGAAATGCTGTGTTCAAATATCTCAAAATAAAATGTTGCCCAGGTTAATCTCCTAATGTTTTTTTAAGAGGTCCCAGGTCGTGTGGTTACAAGCCAGATTTGCAAAAATATCAAAAATTAACATTCAGTTACAATCCAAACCAATTTATCATAGACAAATTCAAAATGAAGTCGGATTCAGAATCAACCAAGTATTTAGGGG
>VUQS01046509.1:6911-33916 GCA_015108495.1 Heterochromis multidens
GTGTGTGTGTGTGTGTGCGTGCGTGCGTGCGTGTGTGTGCATTGCTTGCAGTTTCATTCATAAATCCACTGCTTTGCTGCATTTGATTTGAGCTCTGTCTATCCTCCACTGACCTGCTTGTCTGACATTCAGTGGAGGTTTTCTTGTTTTTTCGCGTTGTCACAGTTGCAGTAAATGGTTCTCTGGGTTTTTCAGCATTCTCAGGTTTGTAGTTCTTCCCCAGAATGACTCACAAAGCGTCGTACAATGTAAACAACTGAATGTGAATCAAAAGCCCAGTCTTTTGTTTTTTGTTTTTTTGGTAAAACGTTTGTCAGTAATTCCAGTTTCAAACTATTTAAAACACTATACAACCTGCTTTAAAACCTTTTGTGTTTAAAGTGTGTATGTACATGGGCTGGGAACTGATGAGTCATACACGAGCATCTTTTCAGATTCATTAAGGAACTTGAAAGGCTCGCTCTAGTCACATTCACAACTTCTAGAAGACACTGTCAGGACCAAGGGACTAAAAGAAAACCAGGACAAAAGAACTAATTTTTATCTCATGCCTCCTTCAGCCTAATTACACCCTCCCTCACAGATAACACACATATGCATGCATCCACACACTGTGCCACTTTTGTACTGATAAAGCCCGAGCTGTCTGACTAATTGCTTGTGGTTGTGTCCGTGGCAGGATTACTGGTAAACAGAAACCAATTACAGCTCAGTTCCGCTCCCATTTCCACCGCCTGTCCACTAAAAAAGACAAAGTGCTTTCTCAGGTCAAATGACAAGTTTCTCATAGGCAATTAGAATTTGCTCCTTTTCATACAGCTGTGTTATGTAACACTTTTTTAATGGTAATTTATTTATTTCTTTTGTAACATGGTGGATATGAAACTTTTCCCACCACAGGATTGACTTTGCTGCATTGACTTGCACCTCAGGTTGCAGTCCCATTACACATTATGTAAAATAATAGGGGTGAGTCTTTGTTCCAGTCGTCTCTCACAGGGGCGATGGAGTTTATTATGCCAAAGAGAAATATCAATAATAAGGAAGTTTAGAAGGTACTTTTTTCTTCTTCTATTATTGGAGCTTTTCTTTTTTTTAAGTAGGCCTATAATGCTATATAATCACTTCCACTTCTTATTTTCAATCTTGGATTCTAGTAGAGTGACTTTGCATGATTCACAGTTCAAATTAATTTTTATTTATCTTATACTTGGCCTTGGTGCAGCCCTTCAGTCCATTGACTGTCTGAAACAAGTAACAAGTTGTTTTATTTATTTATATATTTATTTTAAGTTAATTTTCATAGGGACAAGTGTGTTGACAGAAGGATAGCAGCAAGAGTGAAAGGGAAGGTTTACAAGATGGTAGTGAGAGCTGCTATGATGTCTGGTTTGGAGACGAACAAAAAGACAGGAGGCAAAGATGGCGGTGGCAGAATTGAATATGTCAAGATTTTCATTGGAAGTTACCAGGAGTAATGAGTACATCAGAGGGACAGCTCAGGTTGAGCAGTTTGGAGACAAAGTTAGAGAGGCAATAGAGTGCAGAGGAGGGATAGTGGATATATTGGACAAAGGATGTTAAATATGGAGCTGCCAGGCAGGAAGGAAAGAAGAAGACCAAAACGAGGTTCATGGATGTAGTGAAGGAGGACATGCAGAGGGTTGGTGTGACAGAGGAGGATGCTAGGAACAAGATGAGATGGAGGCAGATGATCCACTGTGGCGACCCCTAAAGGGAGCAGCTGAAAGAACAAGAAGAAGGAACAAGTATGTTACATGAACCCTGCAACACACAAGAGCATTTATAGCCTAAGCTTGTTTGCAATGTCCTAGTTAGGCCTTTACAACAATATATAAGAAAAAAACCAAAACCAAAAACACGCCCACTAATGCAGAGCACACAACATGGTTAAAAGAAGGCAGTAGGTAGGAATTTAATGCTAAATTTTTAAGCCAACACAAATGTGAAATTCCAAACATTCAAAGCTAGTACTTGCACAGATTTATCTAGTTTTTAAAAAAATCAACTTTTGATGTAGTTGGAACATGTGAGTAAGTGGATTGTAAGTGGGGACTGTTTGGTCATACGTCTGGTATTTTTCTTTTTGTCAATTTTTAATAGATTAATGGATGGATAAAAACCCCTAATAACTGCACCCATAGAGTGATTTCCCTGGGGTTATGGGTACATTCTGCTAACCCAAAACTATTGCAGGCAATTTGGGTCATACTATCGTTTAGATTTATGTTTTTGGCTGAAGCATGTGGACATGGTTGAACCTTTGCAAGTCATGTCATTTAATAGTGCAGAAGATTAGGAAGACATTGTTAAAAATAAATAAATAAATAATTGTGAAAATGTATATGTGCTAAAAAAAAAACCCCTGCAATATCTAAGCTGCCAGATCTTGGATGGGATATTGCCAGGCTTTAATTGGATTAAATGTGTAAATATATATTACATTACACATTACACAAGAAAACGTGGATAATGTCTAAGTGTGGCTAACTAGACAATTAAACATCTGGGGAGGCCATCAGGAGTATCGTGGACTGTAAAAATTGGCAATTAAAAGCAAAACAGGAAAAAAATAAATAAATAAATGATATTTTACAGACAGTGGGCAAAACAAATAACCTCAGACTGTCAGACTTTCAAATGTTGCTAAATCCTGATTGGTGCACAGGAGTAAGTGACATCACCTTTTGTAAGCTGAGCCCATCCACTTCAAACAACACAACAGTACTTAAATCTCTTGTAGAAATGAACCTAAACTGCTCTAAATTTGGCAAAAAAAAATTAGCATTTAAGGGATCCCGCTGCTCATATAAAGCAACTGATTGAGAAAATGTGTTAATATAGTAAAGATGGTGTGTTGTGTGTCTGTGTGTGTGTGTGTGTGTGTGTGTGTGTGTGTGTGTGTGTGTATGTGACTTTTAAATGGTTGAGGGCATCTCTTTTCTTTTTACCTTTCCTTTCTGTGTGTTTGTCCCCTGGCGACTGACCGGCTGCTCTCCATTCATTACTACTGAGGCTGGCAGCCGATAATTCAGCTCCGTAACTCAGGTTGTCAGAAGCTTGGCAGGCACAATGTAGAGAGAGAGCGAAAGAGAGAGGCAGAGGGAGTGGTTGTGAATGGAAGTTTGACGTCAGCCTCCCCTCTCCGGTCGATTATACGTGTATCTGTGTGTGTCTGGGAATAGGTGAGCTGCATCAATTTTTGGTCTTTATTGAAATGCATGATGTGGCACCAGACTGTGTTCAGAGTCTCTCCAAGGCATTTACAACACACCGGGGCAGACATACAAAATGTTCCTCACCATGTGTGTCACCTTTCTCTGAAATGATGGAAACAATGAAATCATCCAGTTCTGGAAACAGCATGTTTACAGCCTGCACATCTGCCTGGGAGGTTTACACAGGACTGCAGAAGATTGAATGGGAGCTGCTAAAAGAGAGAAAAGGGATCAAAGGATGAACACCCAAACTCTGACATTTATGAAATGATCTTTTTTTGTTTTTTGTGGAACAACCATTAAAAGACCCAGAGGTGCTAATTTTGAAGTGCTTCACCTAAAAGCACCATTTATCCATTTTCATGTTGTGTTTGTTGTTCGAATGAAAAGGAGAGGCCCACTGCTGGCAGAAAAAAGTGATTTATGTATCCATAGGTGCATGACTCACTTGTTTACTGACGCTTTGTGAGGACAATACATCAGAAACGATCAAAGCACTTTGGCCATTCATGAAAATCTAAATGTAATTGGCGGGAAAACATGTTTGGCACATATATAGAATTACAAAAGGAAGCAAATGATACAGGAGGGGCTTTGAACAGGTATTCAGAGGTATAACTAAGATGTTTAATATTACACAGATATTAACACCGTTTGAGGATCCGATACATCAGGCAAGTTTTACATCACACATGCATTAATTATTATAATATTGCTTTTCTATATTGCACTATTATTAATCAGTTGGTTGATCACATTTCAAGAAGTCAATGAAACCCAACTCCCTCATTCTTTTAATCTCTGGCTGTCCTCCACAGTGTGTCTTGTGTCCTGTCTTCCTCCCCTCACCCCCAACCGGTTGCAGCAGATGGCTGCCCCTCCCTGAGCCTGGTTCCGCTGGAGGTTTCTTCCTGTTAAAAGGGAGTTTTTTCTTCCCAGTGTCGCCAAGTGCTTGCTCACAGGGGGTCGTCTGATTGTGGGGCTCTCTCTGTATTACTGTAGGGTCTTTACCTTACAATATAAAGCACCTTGAGGTGACTGTTGTTGTGATTTGGCGCTATATAAATAAAATTGAATTGAATTGAATTAAGATGTTATTTCATTATTCTTAATTTCACATGAACATTTTAAACATTTTAAATTAATAGATTTTTATTGGATTTATGTGTATAAGGCAAGAACAAGGCAGATGAGGCCATTTTCCCCATAGTCTATCAACTGGACCTCTTGTTGCAACCAGTGGAGTTGCCCCCTAGCGGCGATAAGAAAGAATGCAGGTTAAAGGAACTTCCACACTGGTTGCACTTTTCAGTCTCATAAGCCAAATCAGAGTTCATAAAAAAAAAGGGTACATTTTAGATTGAATGGTTTTTCACTTAGCTTTAACAGACAAATAATCTGAATAAAATCAAATTTTTCCCACTATTTTCTGTGTATTTTATCTACAGCAGCAACCTTTATTTTCCTGAATCAGAATTACTTTGAGATTGTTATTGTTGCTCCTGGTAACAGGAGCTAACTGGCTAAATTTGGTAGCAGTCCTTGAGCTGGCTTACTTGAGAGAGGCTGTGACTGCTGAGTGGGAAACAGGAGTGAATGGTGACACATTTGAACATTTGATTTTGTGTATTACTTAATAATGTAATGAGTTTAAGTTTTAATAATTCCCTAAACTGTTTCTAATATTTTCAGTTACTTATTAATATGTTACTTTGCAATAACATAGGTGTTTATTTATTTCGCTGGCTGTTTCCAGGTGTTATTGTTCTGTCATACTATAAACTGAGATGACTTTCTGTGAATGAAACTCCTCTAAACAGCCAAATGTCTCATGGTTTCTATAAGACAATGCTCTCATTCCTTCTCCACCCCCTCACTTGCGTCTATTCTCGGCCACTCTTAATCAGTCTTGTCACAACACATCACACAGCAACATGGCTTTACCACAGTAATGGTACGGTGGTGCATGATCTTTCCTCTTATGTATTAAGCATTTCTCTTTTCTCTCCTGTTTTTCTTGCCCAAGGCAGCTGATGAGACACAGAAAGAGAGACAATTAAATAAAAAACAGATTAGGAGAAGTTTCAGAAGTCTGAAGGGATTATGCAGTGGATACACTGGATTAGTCCATTGCATCTTGAAGTAATATTCTCAAATTATTGCTGCAAAGTTACACTTTTAGGTTCACTGAGTTTTGTTTGAGGACAAACAAAAACCCCAAACCATCCACGCGTTGCTTATGAAATACAGTGCAGAGTCATGCTGCCTTTTCATGGGGCTTTGATGTTGCTGCTTTTGAATGAGGCTTCTGCCTCATCCCTTCATCTTAAAGTCACAGAGCAGATGTTGTGTTGTGGGTGCGTAGGGGAATATTTGTTGTTTATCTCCTTCTGAAAGACAAAAATAAACCTGCCCCTCCCTCCTCTTTTGCCCCACTGGTATATCTGTGAGACAACCGCGTTCTGCTGTGACACATCAGAAAACAGTGGGGATACTTGTAAAGGAGCAGGGGGCTAAATGGGAGGTTTCTGAAATAAACTGTATTGCATTACTATGTAAAATTTATAGAGAAGCAAAAGAAGGAAGAAGAGCGGAGAGGCTGAGCCTTGACAGTTGACTGTTTAGTGTATCTGCAGGGATAAAGTTAAAACTCCTGTTTGAGCTCCCAGCCTTCATGGTCTGCTTGCAGGGAATGCACCCTCTGCTCCAGGGTCGGCGTGGATACCAGTTAGATAGACAAGTATCACCACAGACAAAAACATTACTGAATGTTGCATGCATGCAAATCAAAATGAGCTTTCATTCAGAAGCACATGAAAAGTCATAATAGGCTAACACAGGTTGACACTGAAAGAATCCTGAATAGAAATCTATGTGAGAAATCCCTAACTGCAATGATGGCAACTGTCCCACCCCTGCCACCAAACAGCCCAATCACCAGCTGACCCAGGAAACATACAAGCTAGACCTGTTGTTGCACTGATGCATGTACACAGTAGAGGTTCAGCTCGAGATGGGAGGTATATATGCTTATTATCAACCTACATAATTATATCTGTAATGTGGAATAGCCTGACATTTCAGGTCTGAAAAGTGAAACCAATTCTGAAGGGCTTTAAACCTTTTTGTCAGATTTGACTGATGATTCTAAACATGAAATTTTAATCATTGGAATTAAAGTTATAGTTTACATCCCATTAACTGGGAGAGAGTCTCCAAAATAACTGCCCACATAACTCGCCACAAAGCCTGCTTCTAGAAGAACTTTAGTATAATCTTGTGTGTCACTGAGTCCTGGGATGTTCAGAAAGAGAAAAAGAAATTCTTCTTGTCTACTAAACAGATATACGTATAGAACCATTTAGAAAAGCTGCATTTTTGTCCTCATATTTAAATTAATTACTGCCTCTCCCCCCAGTTAGATTTTTACCCCACCTTTCATGAACTGGCAAAAATGGTAACAATATGCCATTCATGCCGACTGGCCATACAGCACCTGATGACGCCACGTTCCATTGCAGCAGGCTGACTCTCAAAGCTGTGCTTACCATGGTTACTACTTAAAGCTGGGTTATTATGGGAAGCATGTCACAGGAAGCACCACTTCTAAACCAGCTAATGTAAATCTCACACTGGCATTCATGAATCTACATGAGTCTCTGCATGATGTTCGTGACATTCATAACTACAGTGATGCAGCTATAAAGTAAAGTAAGTAAATGTGTGCTCATTGAGGATTCAGTGCCACAGGTACAAGCAGAGAATCTACAATGAACTAGGGAGCTCACACATGCCAAACCATGTATTTCTCATCTATTTTGACATCTAAAATGAAATGCTATTTTGCATTTAGAGTTAGATGGGACAAGGCTGTTGAGAGTGTGGAGCATGTCATACTGGCATGACAGCAACACTGACTAATTCAAATTCCATGTCAAAACTGGCCAACGTTGTAGATGCTAAGTATGGTCAAAACAAGGACCCAAAATGTAGGACACAGGAGGCAGACTTTAATTTAAAAAAGGAACAAAAGAAAAAAAACATTTTGAAAATATGGTGACAAAGGGTGGCAGCAAAAACAAAAGGCAGCTGGTGAACCCAGGAAAAATAAGAAAAACCCTAAAAAAGATCAAGAATGCACAAGGTAGGAAAGAAGGAATAATATGCAATAACTACATCGAAGTGTTTGAGGGTGGGGCAGAAAATCAAAAACCAAAAGAAGCAAACAGAGAAATACAAACAATGTTCTTACCAAAATATAACTGGCATAAGACTGGAAGACACCAAAACACATGGAGCAACACACATGGGGTGCACATGAGATGAAGCAAAAAACACTAGAAACAATAAAGAAATAGTAAAACTAGATGTCAGTGACCATGACAGTAGAAAAAAAAGCTAAAATCATACACTGACTTGCGGTTCTATTTCAGCTCAACACTGGGGTTTAAACTCTCTTCAGGGCTTGTTACACTTCTTAACCCGCAGCGTTTACAACCTCCCCTTTTCATTCCTTTTTAAAAATTTGTCTCAGATGGTGTATCTCTTGCTTCCTGTTATTGATTCTCTTGATCCCAAAGCTCCCACAGCACACATCTCCTGAATCTTTTATTATGAGCGTTTTCTTTTCTCAGGTCTCTGCTGTCTGCTGTACAGATGACTTACAGATGCCTATTCAAAGATAGGCAATGTAATAAATGCAAATGTTTAAGCTAGACTGTATTGGCTTGTTATTCTTCTTATTACATTTACTTCAAACGTGAAGAGCTGTTTCAGCTGGTTTTTGTTATGTTATGTACCAACAGTGCTTAACAAATTTATTAGACCACCTAATAAAACAAAAAATAAAAACAGGAAAACATAAATAGTTTAGAAATCTGTCAAAAACTTGTTTAAAACTAAAACTTGTTTTTATATCTAAATTTGAGCCAGCACACTGGACCTCTCAGAAATTAATCAAGCATAACATTCAACCACTAAAACAAATTTTTCAGTTCAGGAATGTAAGTAAATAACTGTAATTTGGCATCTTAATCAAAAAATAATAATGTGCTTTACTATTTTTTCTGCTTGTTTTTGCAACACAATAAATTTAAAATTTAATGGATAATAACAATAATTATATTTTAGCATTAAAAATATCATTTTGATTAAGGAGCTTGCACACACTGGTGGATTAACCATTACAGAAACATACACTGCAACCAGAAAGTATTCACAGCACTTCACTTGTTCCACATGTTGTCATGTTACAGCCTTATTCCAAAATGGATTCAATTAATTTTTCACCACAAAATTCTTCACACAATACCCCATAATGACAAAGTGAAAAAAGTTTGCGTGAAATTCTTGCAAATTGATTAAAAATAAAAAACAAAAATATAACATGTACATAAGTATTCACAGCCTTTGCCATGACACTCTAAATTGAGCTCAGGTACATCCTGATTCCACTGATCATCTGTCAGATGTTTCTACAACTTGATTGGAGTCCACCTGTGGTAAATTCAGTTGATTGAACATGATTTGGAAAGGCACACACCTGTCTATATGAGGTGCCATAGTTGACAGTGCATGTCAGAGTACAAACCAAGTCATGAAGTCTAAGGAATTGTCTGTAGACCTCCAAGACAGGATTG
This sequence comes from Heterochromis multidens, assembly GCA_015108495.1. Classification (NCBI taxonomy): domain Eukaryota; kingdom Metazoa; phylum Chordata; class Actinopteri; order Cichliformes; family Cichlidae; genus Heterochromis; species Heterochromis multidens. The sequence continues at coordinate 15,790 of VUQS01046509.1, forward strand.
TATGGAGGCACAGATCTGTGAAAGGGTACAGAAAAATTTCTGCAGCATTGAAGGTCCCAATGAGCACAGTGGCCTCAATCATCTGTAAATGGAAGAAGTTTGGAACCACCAGGACTCTTCCTAGAGCTTCCTAGAGCCAATCTGAATGGGGTAGAAGGGCCTTAGTCAGGGAGGTGACCAAGAACCCGATGGTCACTCTGACAGAGCTCCAGCATTGCTCTGTGGAGAGAGGAGAATCTTCCAGAAGGGCAACCATTTCTGCAGCACTCCACCAATCAGGCCTGTATGGTAGAGTGGCCAGACGGAAGCCACTCCTTAGTAAAAGGCAAATGACAGTCCACCTTCCACCACCATCCCTACAGTGAAGCACGGTGGTGGCAGCATCATGATAAGGGAATATTTTTTGGCAGCAGGAACTGGGAGACTAGTCAGGGTCAAAGAAAAGATGAATGCAGCAATGTACAGAGACATCCTTGATGAAAACCTGCTCCAGAGCGCTCTGGACCTCAGACTTGAGTGAAGGCTCATCTTCCAACAGGACAACGACCCTAAGCACACAGCCAAGATAACGAAGGAGTGGCTTCAGGACAACTCTGTGAATGTCCTTGAGTGGCCCAGCCAGTGCCCAGACTTGAACCCAATAGAACATCTCTAGAGAGATCTGAAAATGGCTGTGCACTGACGCTCCCCATTTAACCTGATGGAGCTTGAGAGGTTCTGCAAAGAAGAATGAGAGAAACTGCCCAAAAATAGGTGTGCCAAGATTGAAACATCATACTCACAAAGACTTGAGGCTGTAATTACTGCCAAAGATGTTTCAACAAAGTACTGACCAAAGGCTGTGAATACTTATGTACATGTTATATTTTAGTTCTTTATTTTTAATTAATTTGCAAGAATTTCAAGCAAACTTTTTTTCACTTTGTCATTATGGGGTATTATGTGTAGAATTTTCAGATGAAAAATTAAATTAATCCATTTTGGAATAAGGCTGTAACATGACAACATATAAAACAAGTCAAGCGCTGTGAATACTTTCTGGATGCACTGTACCTGGATAGAAAAATACAATGAATACTATCAGTCATAGATTGGTTTCCCCAGAGCCTGGGCCTCAATATTATTGAAGCTGTATGGGAACAAAAAGCAGCCAACATCCAAAGAAGAGTTTTGGAATATCCTTCAAGAAGCCTGGAAAACTATTCCTGAAGACTACTTAAAGAAATTACAAGAAAGCTTTTCTAAGAGAACTCAGACTATGTTTGGTGGTCATACCAAATGTTGACTTTCAAGCTTGTTAGAATTGTACAAACTCTTCTTTGCCTTATATACTGTATTTCCATCTATGTTTGCACGTGTTTGAATAAATTGCTGCACATATTTCCCATTTTCCTACCAAAACATAAAGAAATGAGGGGTGACTCAAGATTTTTCCACAGTACTGTATTATGTCAATTAATTTATAAAACTAAGCATGATAAGCTACAAAATACTCTGAGACAGCGTCTGTTGAAGCTGCTACCACTTCCCCATTATAAACTATAAAAAATACCATTGTTTAATGGATTGTGTTGCCAAGTACTGATTCATTAAATCTTTCAGACTCATTAAACTCCAGCAGCTATGCTGTGCCCAGTGGAAAATGTCTTTGTCACATAAACATGTAAAGCAGCATATTTTCAATGTATGGAAGGAGCAGTGTGCAGTATTTTCCAGCTGGAGTCATCCGAGTAAAAGTAATGACAAAGCAGCATGGTTTTCTCAAAGAACATTAGCATGCATTAGGCAGAGTGTGTGAAAAACTTATACAATACTTATTCTCTTTAAAAAAAAGCAATTGTAAACACTGAATACATAATTTAAAAGGGGAACAAGCAACATTGTGCTGCTCTGTTGCATAAAATGACTATACTGTATCTGCAGAAGTCTGCAGGGATTAAATCCAGCTCACGTTCTTCCATCCTGTATGCCAGAAATACCTCCATGAAATTTAAAAACACTCAGCTTCTGTCAGTACCTGCTCACAGATGGATGATGGTGTTACGATATGAATTGCTAAGTGGTGTGGCAAATCATTTCACTAAAAAAAGAACAAACAAACAAACAAACAAAAAACAGATGAATGAATCTCATATTGCTTTAATAATGATTTAAAGGTCATTTGCTGATTCTGATTTACAGATAAAGGTTAACTTGACCATTTACTGTTCTCATTCAGAGGAAGATAATACTACTACACTGGAAATTGGAAAGTTAATTATCTCCAAGGGGCACGATGTGGATGATGTGATGGTTTTATCACTTGATAGATAAATTAGGATTTCCCTTTCAGTTTAAGGTGACTTTGCATTTCGTGTCAGGCAATTGCCATAAGTGTATTACAGCACAATATGTGAATAGTTCTTCCTCTCTAAGATTATTTGCAATTCCCCTGAGAAGCGGTGTGTGACATTTTGGGAGCCTTGGAGTAAACATGTATCTATAAGGTTCACTACAAAAGCTGAAAATACTACTGTGGCACTGATCCCATATTGGTGGTTTAAGTGCAGTCAATTCTATTTTTTCTTGTGTTGACCATTCCCATGCCACTCTTCCCCCACTGATGTTTGCCATTTTCTATCTGCAAAGCCTCGCAGAAGCCAGGACTACCACCAAAAGCCTGTTGACAGTTTAGCTGAATTACAGATTCTTTTACTGTAATCTCTGTCCATTGTTTAAAGTAGGATTAGGGTTAGTGTGCACATCTCACATGGAGAATTGGAGATTGAAATGTGTTCACATTTATGGTCAATAAGCAAGAAAAAAATCACACTGAATCAACAACATTTCAATCAACATTCATTTGAACATTTCTCCGAGTTGCAGAGATTTTTTTCTCTAATCATCACTTTGGTCCACATCTCTATCACCTTATCGGTCTTCAGTCAGCAAAAAGGGAGTTTTAAGGAAAATCTATCCCTGACCACTTTTCCCCACTCAGGTTGCTGTCCTTTTTACATTGATCAGCAACTTCTAACACTCTTATCTCATTAATTTAATAAAAAAAAGGGCTCTAGTCCACTTTGGATGATGAAACTAAATGCTTTGCCAAGCAGCCACGATAGCCACCACTCTCAATGTAATTACAGTATGAGATAGGTGAACAGAACAGGAGACCACTTAAATGTTGATGCACTGATTGAAGGACAAATCAGGATATCCCCTTTAATATGGCCTTATGGCCATCTTTCAATAATTACATTTTCAAACAGATTTTAAACAGATGACTAAGAAATTGCCATTTAATCATTCACACTGTACACCCCACAGCCCACACACACCAACATGCCCAAAGTGATTCATCACCATGAAAATGACTTCACATTTAAAAGGCTAGTCAAATCCTAAAAAAATTGTAATGTCAAGCAGCACTTAAGCACAGTGTGCTGCAATTAACCTGCAGCAGAATTACAGAGACATTACAAGAAAATCTGATTTCCACTTCTGAGTATTGTACTATTTTCAGTATTAGCTTTTAGCAGCTGGAGGTGTCCACTAAAAGCTGCTACACAATTTAACACCAGGGCTAAATCTGTTATATTGCAATGTGAGTGTCAGTTGTGTGGCTTTGTCCATCTTCCTGATTGTTATTATTACACAGTGCATCATGACATTGTATACCAATAAGTTAAAAAGATCTATCCATCCATACTGCTTGTCCAATTCATGGTCACGGGGGTTGTGGCTGGAGCCTATTCCAGTTGTGATAGCACAAAAGCTGGGGTACACCCTGGACCCTTACCAGTACCTAACATTCATGTCTGTGGAATGTCACAGGAAGCTAGAGTCCCTGGAGAGAACCCAATGGATTTCAACCCAGGACCTTCATTCTGTGTGGTAACTTTAACACTCTCTTCCCCACTGTGCTACCAACACTGCACACCAGCAACTCAAAAAGATGATATTTGGAAAGTGAAAAAGTGAACTGTCTAAGATTACTACCCGACTGCAGTACAAAGTTATAAGTAACATTAGTCCCTGTCGTTAGTGCCAGGGTGAGGAAAACAACATAAGTTTCTTAAAAGTTTCTTTTTTCACCACACCAAAGTCTCAACACTCAATTGCAAATGACATTATTTATTACAATTTAAATAAATACAGTCCAGTGTGGTGGTTAGAAATGCTGCCTCACAGCAAGAAGGTCCTGAGTTTGAATCCACCATCCAGCTAGCTGGTGGTTTTCTGTGTGGAGTTTGCATGTTCTCCCCATGTCTGTGTGGCTTTTCCCTGGGTACTCTGCCTTCCTCCCACAGTCCAAAGACCTACAGTTAGTGGGGTTAGTGACAGCTTGGCTCAACTTGCACAAAGACAGACATGTTTGTGCTGGGTTTTTTACTTTGCCAGGGCTACGCTAGGCCACCAGAGGCCAGTACTACAAAGCAGGATTTCATCTTATCCAGGTAACTTCAGGGTTAACTCTGCGTTTTCTGTACTAAAAAGTTGGTTCACTTCTTACCGGTGTATGTTGCCACTGGTAACTTATGCACTCTAATCTGGAACCTAGCCTGCTCCGGAGCAAGTTAAGTTTCACAGTCTGCATTTTTACCGGCTTTCTTTCCAGGCTTCAAATAGACAAAACTTTTACAGTCTTACTGACCAAAACACTTAAAGTACACTTTACTATATTAGTCTACAGTGTTTTTTCTATCACAAACACTCATACTACTGCTTTGTCTGCAGCAGCTGTCTTACTTTCAAGCTGTAATATGTGTTTAACCACTTCATATTTATCCCATAGTATAGTTTTATCGTCCTTTATAAAATCAGCCACTCTCCTGCCAATACACTCATCTAGGTTTGTGATTATCAGATGCTACCATTGCCATCCCTTTCATGTGAACGCACAGGGGAAACTCTGGGTTAACTTAGTGAGTTGATAACCAGCTTCGTGTGACTGCTTTTCCCAATTGCTGATGTTAGGGTTAGTGAATCCAGATAATGGAAAGATACCTTGGGTATGTTGAACTCGCTTCGTAGTACAGGGCCCAGTTCTCTTCATAACTTTTATGGACAGAAGTTCTAAGTACAGCCAGAAGGTAGAAGGTTTGCAGTTCATTGGTCCCAGGATCATGTCTTTTTGCAGATGATGTGGCCTCCAGCTTGGACAGGGGCGGTGGCAGCCGAGTGCTACGTGACTGGGAGAATTAGCACCTCTAAGTCCAAGGCCGTAGTTCTCAGGAATAAAAGGGTGGCTTACCTACTCAAGTTTAGGGATGAGTAGAGTGGGAGAGAGACGGATCGGTACAGCATGGTACCAGTCCATTGTCATAAATAGAGAGATAAGCATGAAGGCAAAGCTGTCAATTTACTCAATGATCTGCATTCCTCTGTGGCCACATATTGTGGGTAGTAACTAAAAGAACAAGCTTGCAGATACATGTGGTGAGAATGAGTTTCCTTCAAAAGGTGTCTGGAAATAGGGTGAGAGGCTAAGAATAAAGCCATTATTTCTATACATTGAAAGAAGCCAGTTGAGGTAGCTCTGGCATCTTACTGGGATGACTCATAAGACATCCTGGGGAGTGCTTAGGAGTGCCTCAGTATCTCTCCAGAAGAACTGGAAGAGGTAAGTGAGGAGAGGGAGGTCTAGGCCTCTGCTCCGACTGCTGTCCCACAACACATACCCAGAAAAGCAGAAGAAAATAGATATTTACTACAACAATGAAAAACTAAAGCATTTGAAGGGTAAATTTCAGTTTTACCTCAAGAGTGGTTTATCTGGTTAAACAGTTTACACCATCTGACTTCTCATGTGTCTTGCTTCCTGAGAATTCATTGTGTCAATGGTAGTATGTCATCACAACAGAGCTCTTATATTGTTATCATAAATGATGGCTAAACTTATGAAAACACAACCCAAGTGTAAATAAACCTGAATTCACCTTTCATACCCCTAAACAATGTCATTGTTAAAAGCTTTTTTGATTAGTATTGGAGCAGGGGGTTCTTGTAAAGTAACTAATAAGTCACAAAATAAACATCAACAAATATGCTGTATAAATGAGAGCCTTAAAGCCTTGACGGTGGCCCCTACGGTCTATTCTGCTGCTCACGCTCCATGTAACCAAAGTGATTTGAGGACAAGTGGGCAACAGTGACATCCTCACAGCTCACTGCTCTCAGTGATGGGAACAGGAAACAGTCATTAAAGATTTAACTAGCTGAATACAGAAATCGCAAATTGTTGTTGTGGGAGATTTTGCACAATCATCCAGTAGCTGTGTGACCAATCCGGATCTGTGTTTCTCTCTCTTACATTAATCTACCTCTTTGGACCAGTCTACTGTACACACTGTACCTTCATTATACACCTGCCACAGTTTTATTTCTACTAATCACAGGAAAGGAAGGAGATGTTGCATGACTGACAGCAGTCATTTTTGCATGGTTGGCACTTTTTCCCCTGAGCCACCATGGTGCTGGGTATTGTAGGCAAATCTCCAGGTGAGAAACTGGGCTACAGAAGGAATCATTATCTTGAGCTGAAAATCTGAAAAGTGGAACGGACATATCTTGGCAACCACACACAGCTGGCGGAAACCTCTTCACTGAGAGCCATCTAATTAAATTTTTGTTCAGCAACCAGAGGCTTAAACAAGAAAGGAAAGGAATAAAACTCCAAACAGCATAACAACAACTATAAGTGACACTAGGTTACTTACACTTGAAAATTCCCATTAGAGATGTATAACGCAACAACAAATAAATCTCCATTTGACGCTCCCTTAAATTAGAAGGTGACACTGAGTTCGAGATTTCAGAAAATACAGAAGAGGAGTTTCCTCTTTTAGAGAGGAAAAAATCAGAAAGATGGGTGGAGTTTGAGAAAAAGTTGAGAGATTTATGGATAATATGCAACATAATCATCAGAAATGCAATGCTCACAAGTCTAATTTCAAAGCTGTGCCTGGCTGGAAATGCAGAATTGTTCATCACTATGGTGACAGGCAGCACATTTAAGCCACTTTTCACCAAAGGAGCCTCAAACTGCCTGATGTTTGTGGACACTGCCAAAGATGAATCAGTCCAAGCCTGAACAATACAGTAAGGGATCACTTATGGCCTGATTTCTACCCATTAATCATAGCCCAGTGTAAGACTTAATCTAACAGTGATACATTTATTGATTTTTAAAACACTACCAATCCAACAGTAAGATGTTGGCTGGTGTATAAGTGCTGTCTGGCTGTGAAGCAGGATTTGGCCTCAGTAGATTGCTGTAATGCGGTTACACTGTGTTAATAGACATGTTTATTGGTTATATACTGCCTGTACCTGCTTTAGATGGTACGATCAAGTGCCCCAAGAGAAATAAGTCTCTGTGTTTTAGATGATGATCTCTCCCCCTTGTCTAGACAACTTAATGATTCTATAGTAATGCGAGTCTCCTCTGCTTCTGATGGGAATGCCAGTTATCTTGATGAGCATTAAAACTTTGTGGGAACCTGAGCACAACAAAGGTAAACAAAAAAGAGAGAGAGGAGCAGTATGTGGAGGTAGATGGAACCCACCATTGATTTTTATTTAATTATTCATTCAGAGCAACAGACTCCTGTCCTGGCCTTGCCATTTTATAGACACAAGAATCTATCACTAACATGCAATGCAACTGAATTTCCTGACTTTTCCTCTATGCAATGTCTTATTTATTACACTTTAACTTCACTCTGTAAGCAGCACACAGGAGGGGAGGAGAGAAGTCATTAAGTTTGTGTTTGTGTGTGTGTTTGTGTTGGTGTGTGAGAATGAACAAAAATACATCACAAGTCTGCAATAAAAGATTCATATGGTAGTGACAGCTGGTGTTCATCACAATTTACATGCAGTGGAAGAACTGATAAAGTGATAAAACCCCATCCTGAAACAATTACTGCATAATAAAGCCCAACAGTGGATTCCATTCCACAGTAATGGGGAGACACTTTGTAGCTGGAGACAGGTTAAAAGTAGCCTTGCGTTATATGCTTTTAGTCAGTCCAGTTCCTTGGGGTGAAAAAATGGTCTTACTGGAGCCTTGGCTCCCCGTGCATGCTCAGAGAATATTTCTCTGGGTTTGCAGCTAGCCTTGAATAATTCAGTGACTATAGGACATACTCTGCCAGTGAGCACTCTTACTTCTAATCTCCACTCTGGCATTATCAGGCTGGTTGCTTCTCTCAAATTCACATACAAGTTGTGTGTGAAATTAGACTAACTGTGTAGGTCAATGCTGCCTCTGCTTCATCCAGCATGTGTTCATGCTGGACTGAGCTTTACTTTGAAATGTCAGTATTACCCAGTGAAAATTTATTCACTAAAAAAAAACCACAAAAAAACAAAACAACAAAAAAACAAACAAAAAAAAAACAGTTCAACAGTTTCATGGGAGCGGCTCTAACATCCTGACTGTTTGTGAAGTGATTAAAATCATCAGAGCTGCAGCCCAGTTTGCTCACAAAAATTCCTTCATGTACGTATGCTGCCAGTCAGCTCGGTGTTACAGTTACAGTCATGAAAACAGAAGGAATATTCGCTTAGTGTGCGATTTTCTTGATTTTTCCCACGTCTACGTTTAATGCAAAAAAGCCAGAGTTCATTCTTTACACTAAAGGTGTTTGCATATTATATTTCACGACTCTACACCGAAGTTGAATATTGATTATCTCGCTATTAAGAGTTCAGGTTGTTGGACAAAGCCAAGGGTTCATTATTATTATTATTATTATTATTATTATTGTTATTATTATCTGCAGCTCTGCTCTGATTACTTCACACCAAGTCCTGAATATCACTTGTCTTTGATGCTAAAGTGCAAACACAAAGCAGAAAAGGCGGCTTACTAAGAAGAACCTACCTCACTCATGGCTGCGCTGTGCGTGGCTGCGTGTGGATGTCTGTGATGCGTACTGGCCGACTGACTGAAGGTACCGTCCTCTCCTAAGCTCCGCTCCACGCGCGTACATCCTGCTTTTATAGCGCAGGCAGCCCCGCTCTCCTCGCCACATTTTCATGAAACCAATGGGCATGGATTTTCTCGTCTCTAGCTCAACACTGAAGACCAGCCTTCACATCTTCCACCATCTGCTGATTTTGCGGGACCACTGAAAATGTGAGCGAAATAATAAAATGCACCATCAAATCTAAAACTGTTCAAGTGGCTGTGGTCCTAGATTTCGGATAATTACACAATGAAGCATCATTAGGCTTAAACATAAAGTTTTCAAATATCAAAAGATTATACTTTTCAGCTATTTTGCAATGTTGATTTTAGTATTACTCACCATTCTATACATACATTTTAGTGATTCTGTATAATAAAGATAAAACAATGGTTAAAAAAGTTTAGTAGAGTATGCTAAGACCTCAATTTAAACATGTCTCTATCTATTGGTGAATTTAAAAGCATAATAAGGAATGCAGTCAAGTAGACTTGTGAATGTTTCTTTTGAGAAGCCACTTAATGTTTTAATGTTTTATGTTATGTTTTTTTTTTTTTTATATATTGTGTATTATGTTGTGTATTTTGTTTTATATTATATTTGAGATGTTTTGGGTTTTGTGACTGCTACCTTAACCAGGTTTGTAAAAAGAGATTGTGATCTCTGTGTGGGGAGAAGGATTCAAATGAAGTTTTCTATTTAAGTAAAAGCACCAACATTATTTTTGCAACACTTTCAATCAAGAAAAGTAAAGTGTAATAAAAAAAATCTACTTAATGTAACAAATTTTCATTATTCACAGTGGATCATGCAGCTGGTTGAGACAGAGCACATTTGGAGTAGTGTTTGGCATTTTGATCAATAAAAAATGTATCATCCAAAGAACATATTTTTTTATTCACCCACACAGGTGTTTTTACTCATACCTGCGTGGGTGTGCAGAGCCTTAAACTATAAATAAAGTGGGCAAATATGTAGTATTAAGAAGTAGCACCATTAGCAAGTACAGACGAAATCTGCACTTTCGTTCTGACTAAGCAAAACACAGCAAATCAGCATGCTCACAGCACACCCAGCATCAAGTTTGTGTTTCTCCCCAGCAGTATTTCTCACAGTGATGATGAATCCTGGTGGCAGTGAACTGATGCTGTGGGGGTCCTTTGCAGAAGCAGGTGCTGGAAGGCTTATGGGGGTAGAGGAGACATTAATACAGCATATAAAGGGGGACCCTGCTGCAGAAAAGCTGCAAAGTTGGACAAGATTTATTTTCCAATATAAGCACAACCCCAAAAATCAATCCAAAGCAGGATAAGAAAGGCTTCAAAATAGCAAGACCGGCTGAGCCCAGACTTCAGTCTACTCAAGAATTTGTGATATTACTTCTTTGATGGTCACAATGATAGTAAACAGCATGGGCAATTTAAAAAAAAAAAGAAAAAAGAAACAAACAAACTCACACTCAACTGTGTCTTAAAGTAGTATAGTAGCATTTTATCCCAATTAAATACTTCAGTGTAAGAATTCAGGCTTACTTGTGGCTATTGATTAAAACATAGTAGGCAAATTGAATTAAAAACTGGGAACGGAAAGATGTGTAAGGCTTATGCAGATCTGGTTATAAGGTATCTTATTTATGTCAATGAGGGAATTATATAATAATGCATAGAGTGATTTCATTTTATGAACATGTGCCTAATTCAACCATCCAGCTGGTATATGTTATATATATATTTATTATTATATTATTATTATTATTATTATTATTATTATTATTATTATTATCATCAGCAAATCCAATTAAAATACCTCTCCACACCCAGTGTGTGTGACAGTATGACTCCTTATGACTTGATGCCTTTTGACCATGGAGGAGTTCTATATTGCAAAGATATCAGGCTGAACTATTTTATTACCAATTTTGGCCGCATCAGGGGGAAACTAATAATTGCTCCCATCAAACACTAATATACCCATAAAATACATTAATTAAGTGTGAAAGAAAATCACAGAGGTGTTCATCATTTAAAACCTAAAGCGCATTCTTCTATTCAAACACATTAAATTAACCATTTTGATTTGATGGCTCAAATTGTTAATTTGAGAAGAAATAATGGATTATTAATTCAAGATTTACTCATTTGTTTTCACAAATTAGCAAACTGTTGCTGTACAACCTGAGGGTAGCACTGGCATAACTGATGAAATGTTTTTTGCAGTTATTTCTTTTTTTCAGATATATTTTTGCCTGTTCTTACCAGTTTAAAAAAGTATATTTTTTAATTTAGTGAGTGACACTCATAACTTTTCATGTGCATGCATGTGTGTGTCTGAACACTCATGAATCAGGCAGAGTTTGGTAAACTGTAAATCAGTCATGTTTTAATCAGAGCACTCAACTGCTTAGAGATCCACCACATTCAGTGTCCCTCAGGATCCACCTCTAGGTAATCATTGATCATCAGTCACTCAGAGCACTGATTCACTGGGACTACCCACACACATTAAATCTCATCGCCTCGCTGAAATAAAGTCTTCACCAGTGTGCAGAGCTCATTTTTAAAGATTTTCATAAGGTTGTTTCATTTCTCTGTTTTCACATGGCCATGTTGTTAAAGAAGGACCCTCAGGTTATTTTCTTAATCACATTCCAGTCTCATTTATCAGGAAAATTTTTAACATGTCTTAAATCTTTATCCAATCTGAACTTTGCAGGAGACTGTGGGGCTGCAGCATGGCAGAAATACAATAAAAGTATTCTGTATACTCAGTTACCATTGCTAAAAAAATCTGGTGTTATTTTGATGTAAAGTCTTTCAACTCGATGCTGATCAAACGTTTTTTGCATTATCAGGAGTGCATTATTCTATTTTAAGCTGCTCAGGATCTTTTTGTGTAATACTTCACATGGAACAAAGGCTCACTTTGGAAAGTTTCAGTGGCCTTTACCAGGTTATCTGACAGTTGTAGAATATGCAAATGTCTGTGAAATAGACTTTTTTTGTCAGTAGTCAATGCAGTGTTGCTATCGTAATTCAACCTTTGACAATAACAAGTATGTAAAGAGTTAATTATCATCATCCTCATCATCGCAATAAATCAGCCCCTTTAGTTTGCTTGTAGACTGAAAATATAAGAGATTTCTCATTTAAAATTACTGCATAGCCTGAAATAGAGTTCCAAATGAATGAATGCTTTGTTTGCTTGGGATATGTCGATAGGCAATTGTGTTCTAGCAAGCAAACCTAATATTAACTTAAACCCAGTAATAATGAGTCTGAATTAAAGTCTTTTTAGTCTTTTGTGTTAGATGAATTAACTAATATGTTCGATGTAGTTTCCAGTTATTAGTTATTCTTTGTTTAATTTACTTACCCTCTGTGTTCCCATGTTTTCATCTTTAGTATTAGGCTTCAGATCTCTGCGTTGATTTTTTGTCTTTTTGTTATTTCCCATTTTGTTTTGAAAATCAGTTTTCAGTTTTGTGGCTCAGGCGGTAGAGCAAATTGTCTACCAATCAGAAGGTTGGTGGATCAATCCCTGACTCTTCCAGTCCACATGCCAAAGTATCCTTAGGCAAGAGACTGCCCCCCAAGCATCCATCATTGTGTGATTGGATGAATTAAACTTGTTGGAGAAAGTGCTCAACTGAGCAGAAAGGTGCTTTACAAGTACTGGTGTCTAAAGCACTTTGAGTGCTCAAGTAGAGTAGAAACGTGCTATATAAGAACCAGTCCATTTACCATATAGCACCTGCTGCCGCACAGTCTCTACTGCGTTCATGTGCCTTGTCTTGTTTTTGGTTCCCTCCTGTGGGACTGTGTGACCTAACCTCACTGTTTTCACCTGTGGTTGTCTGCACCTGTGCACCAGTGTATTGTTTGCAGTTAATCCTCTGTGAATATGTAGTCCTGTCTTCCCCCTTGTCTTTGTAAGACAAGGGGGAAGACAGGACTACATATCAGGTGACAGTCTGAATCACTGTCCCAACAGTGTCATAGATAATTACTGACTGTGTGTTTTAGTGTTCCTGGCTCCCTGTGCCTACCTCTTTCCCGAGGAGTATACCATGAAGGAAGTTCAACACAGCCAGGCTTTCTTTCCATTATTTGGCTCAAGAAAACCAGTATAACTGGTATAATGATGGCGTAGTGCTGCATGCGTCATTTGACCCTTCTTCCGCACAAAATGATCCCTATGAGTTTGTCTACTCCAATCAGAGACGCTACCAGATAATGATGATGATAAAATGGTGATAAAAATCGACAAAGAACATAAAAAATATAACAGTAAATGCAACACTGTTGCAAATAAGACGAGAGTAATGCTGCAGAAAATTGCTAAGCATTAAAATAAACATTTTAATTCAGGTAATTATTTTAACGCTGATTGTGCTCTTGGTGGTGCTGTTTATTTCTAATGAGACAGCTGCACATTAGAGCTCAGAAACTTTAAACTGAATACATTTAAATATTATAGGTTACTGTCCCACAGCCTAATAAAGGGGACGTGATAATTGCTTTGGTTTTTGTTAGGTTATGTATTTAGCATAAGTTAGCGCAGTGATTTAGCAAGGTAAAAAGTGAGCCACTGTCATGACACAGAAAACTCTGACTTTAAGCTTGACATAGCTCGCTAAGCCATTAATCTCACTTTGTATTATACCCCTCAGGTGTGTGCTCATTTGGATTTTTCATCTTTGTTTTGTTTCTGGACTATAATTGTCACATTTATTTATTTATTTTTACCCTGGATCATTTAGGTCCTGAACTCTGGCTAAACCATAATGCTGACAATGTCCAATGCAATATATTAAAGTTTGTAAAACTAACCACAATTAGCTTGCTTGTAAGAACATGTTCCTTCAAATATGACTGAAGACTGAATACACATAGCCTCATCAGAACATCAGCATTTACAGTATGCTGATGTGTTTGTGAATGTTGTAAGCACTTAGCAAGCAGATGGTGAACATACTGGCTTGTTGATCACATCAGCTAACTCTTTCTAAACTCTAGACCCACTCTGTCTCCATATCCTGAAGACATATTGACAATCTGACAAAGTGTGCACTCGTGCGTTCTTTCTTTGCACGCTAAGTTGCAGGGTTATCTATTACCAGATGCAGGGCAAGTAAACCCTCTCCCCCAGTCTGACAGTCACCCAGCTCTTGTGTGGCTCTTGTAATGCTGCTGAGGCATTTTTAGCAAAGTAGCTGCTACTGCAAGATCAGCTATTTTTAATATTGGTCTTCTGAATAAAGAGCTTTCAAAAAAAGTGGGACTTCTTTGTGTTGTTTTTGATCACTGCATCATACTGTGTGAGGCAAATGTGACTGCCTTATTGCTTAAGGCAGTAAATCCCATCACCAAAACAAATCATTGTTCAGATCATTGTTTTTAGTCCTCTTGCAGCTAAATACACTTTGTATTGGTATTTGAAGGAACTTTCATTGGAAGGTAAACTGTGTTCACAGACAATGATTTCTGTAAGTGTTTCTGATTTCCATGACAGCATCATGTCTGTTTTTAATGCAGTGCCACCTGAGGGCCCAAAGATCACGGGCACCTAATATTGACAATGAGATTTCTCCAGCGTCTCAGAATCTTTTGATGATATTATAGCTATACTATAGACAATGAGATATTCAAAGTCTTCACAATTTTAGATTGAGGAACATTATTCTAAAAGTGTAGATGGAGTTTGTTGCAGACTGGTAAACCTCTGCCTATCTTTACCTGTGATGAATCATGTTACTGACCTGTTGCCAGTTAACCTAATTAGTTGCAAAATGTTCCTCTATTTCTTTCTTATTAGTACCACTTACTTTTCCAGCCCTTTGTTGCACCCTTCCCAACTTTTTTGAGATGTTTTGCTGCCATCGAATTCAAACAAGCTAATATTTTTTCATGAAATAGTAAAATGTCTGAAATCAAACGTGTGATATGTTTTCTATGTTCTATTGTGAACAAAATATGAGATTTGAAAATCATTGCATCCTATTTACATTTTACAAAGCATCCCAGCTTTGTTGGAATTGGGGTTGTCAGTTAACACAAAAACATCACATTAAAGAAAGTTGTTAGTTATTCCGTATAGAACAAGGCATTTAATAAAATAAAAGACCTCATACATGATTTATGTGTCATTCATGCTTCTTTACATTTCTGACTTTGTGGAACTATTGGGATTGGCCTTTGAAAGAACAATAAATTCAATAGTTTTATTATAAAAAAGAGCCATTAGCAACATGGTTGGTTGTGGCAGCAATAATAAAAACTGACTGACTTGCACAATTCTCAGATGACAGTCTGAATCACTGTCCCAACAGTGTCATAGATAATGACAAAGAAAAAGTCTAGTCCTTAGACATTTGTGCACTGCACAGTATGCCTGTACTGCAAAATAAATTTTCTTAAACTTGAAAAAAAGAAAAAAGAAAAAAAAAAGGGGGGGTTACTCATCTGGCCAGCTAATGCTGAAGGTGAGACTGCTGCTTTTACTAAAAGAAAATTATCAGTAGCATCCAAATATTCCATAGTTTAATTGACATGCATTATATTCTGCCAGCCAGAGGCTTTTGCAAGTCGGATGCATGCGTGCCCTTCCAGCTCTCTGCATAGACAATTTGATGATTGAAGTCTGCTTTGTGAGATTAATTTGTTGGACATTCCTTATGTAATGCTGAAACTGCTTAGAGAAGTGTCCTGAAAATCAGCATTAAAATCAAGCAACACTATATATGGCTTACCAATAGTCATTACCATAGCTTTATTCATTAATTTTACTGGTTCTGTTCATTACCCCTTTCATCCACTGCCAGCCTGCTGCTTAAGTAATTATCTATTTTTAGGAGGAACCAAGAAGTCACTGTTTTCTGCTCTTCACATCCAATAACAATGCTGTAAATTATAATGATCACATATAAAGGCTGAAATAAGCTACTATAGTCTTCTACTCACAGAAAATGTGAACAACCAACAAGAGTAAAATCAAGGAGTGATAGTCTGAAGAGGATCTTCTTTCATATTTAAGCCATTTATCCCAATTTCAAAGAAGCTAAATGGAAGAGAACATTACTGGCACTAATGTGATTTCCAATATGGAGACGTAAACAGTGCAGGTAATCGGATTTAGTGTCAGTTTTCTCAGACTTGAAGGGCTCTTACAGCAGGCTGTAGAACCTCACTCTTCATCAAGATGCTCTGACAAGCCTCCTCAGCACATCAGCCCTCTAATGTGAGTCACTCCTGTCAGTTGTCCACACACAGAGCTACAGAGACATAAAGGCAGACATGTCTGCACAACCTGACACTGTATGATGGAAAGTCTCTGCATCTATATATTTTCTTTTAAGAATAACTTTCCTCTGATGGAGTTTTTCTCCGCCTCGCTTTCAGTTTGATTTTCTCTTACTCAGAATCTCTCTAAAAAGAATATTTGGATTTTCTAACTGCCAAACTCCTTTGGAAGGAAGAGAGGTAAAAGTGGTATATTTGTCAGTCACAGTTATTACAAACAGTAATTAACTGCAAGTTTTGCCTCTCAGGCTACACAGAGGCTAAACTGGTTCTTCACAATTGTAGAAACAATTCAGCTGTTTTCTAACATGTTACCATACTCATCTTTCTCAGGTGATATGTCAACATCATGTTCACAGCCTGCTTCTCTGACCCAAAAATCAATTACTGCTGGATTAAGTAGATCAGCAGTATATAAAACAGATTCGTATTTACTGGGGATTTCTTAGGATTTCACTTGACTCCACTTTGTCTCAGAAAAACACAAACGGACAGTCAGAGTGATGGAGCTTTCTTACTAACTAGTCCCAAATCTCATCTCGGACCTTCAGTGGCTATTTGAATAAAGATCACATTAAATCTAGTCACAAATTAAATTAAATCCCTAATTACATAGGAATAATAATGATAATGATGCCACATTATCACCTAATTAATCTCATGGGGAGTGTTGCCATCACTGGCTTGTATCTGATCATAAAGCTCAGATGGATGAGTTTGCTGCCTGCTGGTCGTCTTCACCAACAAGAAAAGTGTTTCTTGGCCAAGTAAAGGTCATCTGAGTTCAGCTGATTCAGCAGTGCAAAAAGCATGCTGAATCTGGAACTACTGAGGTACATTAAAGTGTGAGAACAGTAGGCATTTATGTAGTAGATATGCTTGCAGGGTGCCATAGGCAGAGGTTGGAAGTATATATACTGTATTTAAGTAGAATTTTCAGGTATCTGTACTTTACTTGAGTATTTATTTTTCTGATTTCTGATTTTTCCTTCTCCTCCCTACAATTTAACACAAATATCCGTACTTTCTACTCCTTACATTTTCTAAACAGGGTCGTTACTTTTGGTTTAAAACATTTGAGAGGATTTATTATTTCAAATCACTGCGCGCCTTCAAACATTAAACTGATTTGAGCCTAAACAGTAACACATGAAAGGAAATCCTACTGGTGTATCCATCCCCAGGGTTATCGCATACAAAGAGATGAAAGAGGTAAAACCATATAATTTATGCATCATCTATAGTGCCATAGTCAGGGGTTAACGCGGGCCGGTGTTTTTTGGCACCAGAACAAGTGCAGATGTCTGTAAGTTATGGTCGTGGTACTTCAATATCTAGCTAGCCCTACAGAAGAGGAGCGAGCATAAAGGGAGTAACGTTTTTTAAGTGTCAGGTAATTTCAGATGCAACGTTTCTGTCAGCTCAATAAATATCAACAAACACACAAACTGTTTGTGAGAAGTTTGTCTCACAGTGTGTCTGATAGCTAAAGGTACAGCTGCTGTATTTCCCAGAATGAGAACTAACTTCACTCAGAGATGGAGAGAGATCAGAAAGACAGGACAGGAGAGGAAGAAGAGAGGTTATATTTAAAGGTAAGGACTGCTCAGTGGTATTTGATAAACTGGAAATTTAAAGCTTACATGTAAGTCCTCAATTTTTAAATCAGATATTGGATCTCTATATGACGTGAAGTTGTGATTTTTCATATTGTGAAAGGTCCTGCAAAACAAACTGGGGTATACTAACTTTGTGTTATTTAAAGGTTGCATGAAAATACTCTGCAGGTTAGTGCAGGATAAACAGGTTAGTTTGCTGTACTGTTATGGATTTAAAGTAAAGAACAGTGTGTGACTGGTGCACAGCGGCTGT
>VUQS01046512.1:0-12494 GCA_015108495.1 Heterochromis multidens
CAGACGGATTGGGGCTGCGGCTGCAGTGATGCGGACGCTGTACCGGTCCGTCGTGGTGAAGAGGGAGCTGAGCATAAAAGCGAAGCTCTCGATTTACCGGTTGATCTACGTCCCTACCCTCACCTATGGTCACGAGCTCTGGGTAGTGACCGAAAGAACGAGATCGCGGATACAAGCGGTGGAAATGAGCTTTCTCCGATGGGTGGCTGGCCTCTCCCTTAGAGATAGGGTGAGGAGCTCAGCCATCCGGGAGGGGCTCAGAGTGAGCCGCTACTCCTCCACATCGAAAGGAGCCAGTTGAGGTGGCTTGGGCATCTGACGAGGATGCCTCCTGGACGCCTTCTGGGGGAGGTGTTCCGGGCATGTCCCACCGGGAGGAGGCCCCGGGGCAGGCCCAGGACACGCTGGAGAGATTATATCTCTCGGCTGGCCTGGGAACGCCCGGATAAGCTAGAAGAGGTGACCGGGGTGAGGGAGGTCTGGGCTTCTCTGCTTAGGCTGCTGCCCCCGCGACCCGGCCCCGGATAAGTGGAAGAAAATGGATGGAATGGATGGATGGATGGAAAAAGTGTCACTTAGACAGGCGAGAAACCACATATGTAACTTCACTGACTTTGATTTGCAACATAAAACTTAAATTTTTTTTTAAAGTCATACAAGTAAAAAAGTCCTGTAATATCCTCCACTAATACTCTAGGGCTGAAATTTTGCATTTCCAAGTATTTCACTGAGTGCACCATATAATATTCAAAATGTAGCACCTGTGCTCCCATGACCAGTAGAAAAGGCTACAGTTATTAAGATACTAGGCCCTAGAGTTGCAATACAATCAAAACCAGAAATTTTGAAAACTGTAAAGGAAATAATTTTGTACAGCTTCCCTCTTTTGCAGAAGCAACTGTGTATATAGACAAATGGGATATGAGTAGTGTGTTTATAAAGCAATGAAATAGAACAAAATAACAAAATACAGAATTATTCTTTCACTTGAAGTTAAAATAGCACGAGGGAAAAAGTTACTTCCTTAATGGCTCAGTTCCTCATGTGCCTCTGATTCACTCCTTGTGACTAAACCAACAAATTAACATTTCTCATGAGTCAAGCATCAACCTATCCCTCTAAACACCACTCACCCAGAGGGACTGTAGGGCGGGCCATAACTCTGTAGAATTTTCTTAGACTCTTTTCAAAGTAAAAGCCATCTAGAGCATCACACATTGATTGGTTCGAGTTTTATTTTGACATTTTTTTTTTGAGGTCCAGACCTTGGTGACCTCATAGCTGGTTACAGCCACGAGACCCCTGAAGGTTCTTATCTAGATCTGATATTATGATGTCATTATGTTGCATAGGAACCACCTACCAATGGGCTAAAATTACCAATTTTTCACATTTATGCACCGATAACTTATACAAACCTTATATCCACAAAACCTGAATATTGTGATATATGATGTATATGATAGACTATGACACTGTCACATTGCCTGGCAACCACCTAACAACACTAAAGTGAAATTTGTATTGTACAGCAGGACCTGAGCACTACAAGGGACCCACAGAAATGCTCTAATTTTTATGCAATCAGTCCCATAATTATCTTCCATTTATTTATATAAACAAGATCTAGTGTGATTTAGTATAAGTTTACCAACAGCATGAACCAAGACCAAGCAATGTAGCATGGGCGTGTATGCACTAGTTACATAATTATTGAGTGTGAGGCCTGTACTCGGATTACATTTTTTAAAGAAATAACAAGATAAGCCGCAAGAAGTGTGCTTCCTCCTCTCACCTCAGTCAGTCTGAAGAGAAAGCTGACAACAACCCACACCGAGCTGTCTCCCAGTGAAAGTTAGGCCAAGGTGGCAAAAGTTAGATGGACAAAAACACAACGTCATATGGATCCTGATCTTCTGTATCAGCTGTGTGTGGAAATCATTGTTTTCTAAAATATTCTGTCTATAATTTTCTGATAATAACTCATTGTTGTATTTACCAGCTTTGATGCAGGACTGACAGCAAAACTGAATTGTAGCTCAACAGAAAATGTCCAACAATTGTCATCTACAACTAAAAGAATCCACATAAAAATATAATAAGCATCAACCCTAAGCAGAAAAGTAGACATTTTACAATGCAGTTGATGTAAATGAAACACAATTTCAAAGCAAAGTCTTACAATTAATTCCAGATGCACTTTCCAATTTTAGCCGATGAGTAAATTTATAGATTTTAAAATAATGAGTCAAAAACCAGATCTCCTCAGGGTGACTTGAGTCATTCGTGTCTCTGTTTGCTGCTCTCCTGAAATACTCCAGCCTCGTCTAAATGTGTCCCAGTGTTGCAGATGGTCGTGACTCCTCGGTGCAGTCTGTTAATTACATCTCACATTGACTGGTGCTATGATGAGTAATGACTGAACAAACCAAAGGCTTTTTTATTTTTGTACCATGTCACAAAATGAGCTCTTCAGACAGGAAAATATACAACAGTAAATGGCATTAAAATGAGGACCGCTCTAGGGTTTTTCTTTCATTACATACAATAGGTAAGAGTAAACTCCTGGAATCTTTTCCTCGTTTTCCATCTTTTTGATATTAGTCAGATATGCCCCAAATATCTATAAAGACAGCTTTATAGCAACAAGTGAATGTAACATGGGGATTTTTATGTATCTTCTTTTTGGTATTTCTGTTTTTTGTGACTCTGCTTCCACCATGCCTCTTCTCTCAGGAACATTAGTCCAGGTCTGGGTTAGACAGCCATGCACTGACAACTGGTCTCCATTACCTGCCATTTCTTAATTATACCATCCTCACAAGGCCTGTTAGCTGAGGCACAATTACAGCCTAAAGGGGTTGTTACATTAGGTGTTGCTCAGAAACCTGCAGAGGGATTGATTACAGCTCATTAATCACAACACAAAATGGCTGCTGGAGAAAAGGGCTGCAGTGAAAGAAATGATGACCATAAATGTATATTTAATCATAAAATGCATGGCAGTTTGGGTTTGCTTGGCAGAGTGACTGTGTGCCAGGAAAAAAGAGTATCAATATTAAATAAAAAAAATTGAAGCAAAGGCATGCTTTGTTTGTAAATGCAATCAAAACTTGTTCTAGGCAAACAAAAAAAAAGCATCTGCAAAAACAGATTTAACAAAAACATTTTTTAAGCATTTTTGCCCACTAAAACAACATATTACTGACTTCTGATCAGGGTCTTGAGGTCATGAAAACCACGACCAGAAGAATAAGAAATGTAATCTAACTTTCTCACCTAGTTGGAAGTCAACCATGAATGCTCTGTTACTAATCGAACAATTATCTTGTTACTTGTGTTAAAAAAACTTTTAATTATCTGCATAATGTTCAGGTAGAAAAAAAAACCCATTACACTTTTACATACACACTCGCACAACAGTCATCTCAGTCTGTGTGAGCATGAGGACAAAAATGACTTCGAAACTTCAAATTTACTTAAGTATTGTTGTGCGATTTGGTAAGAAACTGACTGCAAAGTGCAAACTGTTTCCAAACCAGATACAACTACCCACTGCTGTGATCATGACTTCAAGTTTCTCCAAGCAACTGGGAAGGCAACATGCGAGCACATAGCTAATGACTACAGACTGTATTTGAAAGATGTTTAGAGCTTTGTGGTCTGAAAGGTAACGCTAATGGGGAGCTGCCTTTATCTGCATTCTTTAAAATAGCCAGCAGGCGGCGACTCTGTGGTTGCAAGAAGTCCAGTTGTATAGAAGTCTATGGAAAAACAGCTCCATTAAAACCTTGGTGACCTCAGTAAACACTTTTAAGGTACTAATTTCAAGACTTTTTGAATACAATATGATGTTTGTTTTGTAAATTATGATTCCCATTAAAGTTAAAAGGATGAAGTGTGACTGACATATTGCTACATATTAGAGTACAGCATTTTATTTTCTCAGATTGTTTCAGATCTGTTGTCTAAACACCAAGATGGGAAACGTGAAAGTGCTTAGTTGGAGGCTTCCCAAAAGGACTTTTAACTGTCTTTGGTGCTGTCCATCTTTTATATACAGTCTACAGGCAACAAGATATGTTCAGACCTAGAGATGCTAAAGTTTAGTGTATGCCAACACCAAACAAGCAGTCAAAGCTCGATTTTTAACAGGTAAGAAGAGCAGAGATGATCTTTCAGACTTGCAGCATTGTACATGGCTACTGAAGCCTGTTTCTTTAGTAGTTCATTTTCTTTACTGTCATTGCATTGTCTTTCCGTGAAATGATATTAGGGTTGATTTTCACCAACTTTGCTGTTAGCTTTATAGTAGTATATAAATACCAAAGGAATAATCTCTTTACCTTTTAGGAGTTTGTGAAAATTTTAACCTGTTGCTTTTTTTAAACATTGTGCTGTCATTATCCATTTGCACTGTGAAGCACCGTCCGATCAGTTTTGTAGCATTTGGCTGAATCTGAGCAAAGAGTATACCCTTGTGCACTTCAGAATTCCCCCTGCTTCTTCTATCAGCAGTCACATCATTAATAAACACAAGTGAACCAGTTCCACTGGGAGCCATAGATGTCCATGCAATAACATTACCTCCACTATGACAGATAATGTGATATGCTTCGGATCATGAGTCGTTTCTTTCCCCTTCTGTACATTTCTTGAGTGTAACCAGTGGTTTGCACCTTGTTGTAAATTCTCTCTATTTCCATTCATCTCTTGATTGTAGACTTTGACAATGATACGCCTACTGTTCTTGACTTTGTTAGATGTTGTGAAGGGGTTTTCTTAACCATGGAAATAATTCTGTCATCATGCACTTTAGTCATCTTCTGTGGTCTTTTTAATTCAATTCAATTCAATTTTATTTACATGACGCCAAATCATAACAACAGTCGCCTCAAGGCGCTTTATATTGTAAGGTAAAGACCCTACAATAATACAGGCATCTTTCAGGCATTTTGGTATTGCTGAGCTGGTCAGTGCATTCATTCTTTTTAAGAATGAATCAAACTGTTGATTCAGCCACTCCTAAAGTTTTTGCTGTCTCTCTCTGATAGATTTATTTAAGATTTGCAACCTATGATGGCCTCCCTCTCTTGCACTCAGATCTCTTTGGACGACACATTTAAAATTACAGTGAAAATCTATAAAATACAAACACTTTGAATCAACTTCAGATATTATGTCTGCTTCATTTGTCATGAAATAACAAAGGCGCAGGCCTCACCTGGACAATAAAGTGCTTGTCAGTCAATTATCCAATTACTTTTGATGTTGATGTTGAATGTTTGTAATTCCTAAACAGTTAATGCAAATGTTTTGTAAAACCCATTGAATTAAAGCTGCACTTCAATCACATAGCGATTATTTTGCTTTTGTCCAGAGGCAAAACTACAAAAATCATGCCTTTGTCAAACAAATTATGGACTTCACTGTAGTGACTTAGAAACAGGAAGGCCTGTTTGAATAGAAGGGCTCACCACTGCCATAGCATCATTTGAAAAAGCAGCAAAAGCAGCTGTTTCCAGTGGGAAAAAAAATAAGACATAAGAAAACAAAATAAGGCATTAACCAGCAGACAGACAAGATTAGTGACTGGATGGTGAACAAAATACACCATTTAGCAGCTCAGGAGTCAAACATTCCCTCTGGAGTTGGCATAGGCTTGAAAGAGAGCTTGAAGAGAGTGAATATTGGACATAATTTTACCAGGTGGCTACAAACATTGCATCCAAATGAGACAAGATGTTGTTGCTTGATGTGTAAAAAAGCAGTTACTGGATAATTCTGCAAATGGTGATAATTCAGTGATAATGTTTATTTACTTATTTATTTATTTATTTTTTAAAGATGTTTGCATCATCTTGTGGCTGCAGTATGTATTTTATTTTCACATGCCCTCTATTTTTCCTAATATGTTCTATATTGTCATATCAAAAGAGTATTCCTGGCCTTAATATTAAAAAACAAACACACATCTGCTTCAGTTTGCATTCACTCTCTGTCTCTAAACCCAGTGACCCTGCCTCAGACATTTTAATTCTCCCTGGTCTGCAGATTTACACACACACACACACACACACACACACACACACACACACACACACAACATGCGCATTTACTACAACATCTATACCCATCCTACACAAGCCAACTGTTCGGTCTGAAGCTTGATCTCTCAGTCTGTCAGGTTTTCGGTTACTTAGCAACATCTCATCCTCCAGTCATCAGCCAGCTGTCAAAGAGTCTCTTCATATTGACATTTCTTAACAGAGACTAAATGGTCTCACAGTGCATACACACTGGAGTCAGAAATTAACTTCTGCTCTGCTGTCAAAAATTCATAAAAAATGAGCAGCAAAGGCTCCAAAGTACCTCTAATTAGAAGTCTGTGCGCTTTCTCTGCATTTGACTATATCAACATTTTATTAGCTGGCTTAAAAATATTCACGGTGAATATAAAAGTGCTCCATTGTGTGGGGTTCTCGCCGGTGCTTTTTTGGTGAGAAAAAAATAAAGTGGTAGAAAACCAAGAGCACAGCTTGAAGCAGCTGGGGGGGGCTTGAGGTCTAGCACCAGTCATGTCAATTTGCTTTTAAATTCAAATACAATGCAGGAAAAATCAAATGGAGCTACCTTCTGAGGTGACCCCTTGTGAATAAGGGAGCAGCCAAAAGCAGCTTGAAAGCAGCTTCTTCTTCTTCTTTACAATGCAGGAAATTAAGTGAGCAACAGAAGGTGTTTTGTTTATTTGCTTTGAAAAGAGCACTGGCTTATTTACCCGTATAACAATCTTTACCTAACTTTACACAAGAAGGTTTATAAATTATAAGGGAGCTCCTGATTTAGGCACCTAAGTTAGTTCACTTATCAACTCCCCATGAAACAGTTGCTTTATAGAAACTATATCAAAAAAATTTAAGTGCGAATGGTGTGGAGTTTGGTGGATGGTGGAATTTGCCATACTAAAGCCATTTTCACACATGAATTCTGAAAAAAATTAATAAATCAGGTCGCGATACTGCCTCAAGTTATCTTTGCTCACGTGCAGCACACAGCAGGAAGTAATCCACTTCAAAGCATCACGTTCTGGAAATAATTTGAGTGGTTTAGGTGAGGTTTGACAGAGCATGCCACACAAGACAATCATACGCTAGCAGTGAATGCACTATGCTATTTGCCAAACTTTCTAAGACAACTTTTACTATTGCACAATCCAACATTAAACCTTTCCTGAGCAGTTTTTCTGGTGTGCTCAGACACAGTGTATTGGCTGAGGCATACTTATGGGTAAATTAAAACAGATCAATTTATTGGCCTTTTTTCTGAGCTACAAAAATTATGCGTTTCACTTGTACATCTCAATAATAGATCATAAGTTTTTTTCCCCATTTATGGGAAATTGGGTTAATAATAAAAAAATACATTTTCAGATATATTAAAAAATACATTTAAATCAAAAACAAGTTTTTGTTGTCCAATTTGTAGGACATGGGCAAGATAGAATGCTGGATTGTTAGTCCTATGAACAGATCAGACTCCATGCTCCTCATGCTCCTTCTCAACCATTTAGCGCTGAACAAGTAGCATATACAAGGTTTTTAGGATTTTTTGCTCAAAACAGTCTGTTGTGCATTTTAGTGCACTCTGTTTTCATAAAGCCTTTTTGGAACGTAATGACCTGACCGTCTTCTGTTTGGTGTGTTGTTTTGCCTCTGTGAAGGCTTGAAGGACAGCCTGCAGCCTGTTGTCTAATATGGGATTGAATTGAGAGTGCAGAATTTCAATGCTTCCCCATAACTGGACGAAAGACTAGATGTAGAAGGGGTTATAAAGAAGAGCGTACTCAAACTCGGCACAGTTGCTTTGTAACGTACCTGAGCACAATTGTCCCTGCTCTCCACTCCGCCGCTGGCCTGCACTCACAATGTACTTAATGATCCGGGCCGAGTATGCTTCAGTTTGTCTCAGCGTCCTCAACTCCTCACTCCTGCTCGCTCTCTCTCTCTCTCATTAACACAACGCATTCAAAAACCGCTCTTATGGAGAACAAAGAGGGCCGTGATTTTATGCATTTTGTGGTTTAATTGAAGCAAAATCTGAAAACAGTGTCTTCTGTCCTCTGGATTATATTTACTTAAAACACCAATTATCATGGAGGCAGCTGTCATTGTGGAAGCATTGGAGTTCCATGCTTAGATGTAGTTAGCGATCACAAGACATGTGCACCATGTCCCAGTCAAGCTGATCCACGCCTGGGTTTACCTCCTTAAGCAGGCTTGATGCCATGCTCAGTGGCACTCACTGATGACACCAGTCAAATGAACTGGACTTTAGGGGTCAAATGTTCTCAGGCACTGTGCAGATCACCTAGTGTGAGTACACCCTAAGACGCTTAGAACGACTGTGGTCATACCTTTTGTAACATGTGTGGTCATCTCTCTTACCATCAGTTAATTGGGATATGATATGTTAGATGAGATTTTTGGCTTACACTACCTCTGTTCAAATGAAGCATGACTATTCTTCTGCCTTTCTTTCATTCAGATTTATCTGATTTATCCTCTTGACTGCATGATAACTTTATGTAGTCTCAGACTTTATTTCTATTTGACCTCAGGTGACTTTCAGGTGCTTTATTGGCATCGACCCAGTGTTCATTTCAATTCAATTCAATTCAATTCAATTCAGGTTTATTTATGTAGTGCTAAATCACCTTATACTGTAAGGCACCTGGAGAAAACACCAACAATCAAGCGACCAAAGCGACAAAACTCTAGGAACCACAAGTAAGCCTGCAGTCTGAGAGCAAAGCTATCTGTTAAGGTAGATGTTTAAGATATGATGGGGCCTGATTATCCACAACTTTGTATCAGAGGAGAAGGATTTTAAATGCAATTCTAGATTTAAGATGGAGCCTGTGAAGCGAAACTAATATGGGAGAAATGTTATCTCTCTTTCTAGTCCCTGTCAGTACTCTCGCTGCAACATTTTGGATCAACTGAATGCTTTTCAGGGAGTTTTTAGAGCTGATAATAATGCACAATTGCAAGAAAGCAGTCCTACATATTTGTTTAATATGCGCATTGAAGGACATATCCTGGTCAAAAATGACTCCAAGATTCCTCACAGTGTTACTGGAGGCCAAGGTAATGCCATCCAGAGTAAGTATCTGGTTAGACACCATGTTTCTAAGATTTTTAGGGTCAACTATAACAACCTCAGTTTTTTCTGAATTTAGGAAAAGAAAATGATGGGACATCCAGGCCTTTATATCTTTAAGGCATGGCTGTAGTTTAACTAAACTTGGCTCAAAAGTTAAGGAAATTTGTATTTGGTTGATTATTTCGTTGTTGTAAGAATGTTTATTGACAATGAATCCTATACATTTGGAAAGCCTGTTTATATGTCTTGTTTCTTCAGACTTCAATCATCCAATCCAATAAATGACACCAAACAAGAGTCAATAGCAGAATAAGGTGTTTGGCATTGGCAGAGAAGATTTGGCAAGTTTTTCATGGGCACTGCCCAAATACTCAACTCTGCTGCTCAACTCACAAATGCATTTCCAAATGTGGCATCATTTAAGGGGAAATAAATAGACTCTCCAACAGTATAATATTTATTGCCAGGAAGCATTGTTACAACAAAGAAATAATCGACCAAACACAAATTTCCTTACTTTTTAGTTTAGTTGATTTCTATCATTTGGCTTCATAGATAGATATTGCTGAGTATCATCTGCATGGCAATGAAAATATGTTCTACATCTTCTAGTAATACTGCCTAAGGGAAGCATGTATAATGTAAATACTATTAGTCCCAGCACAGAACCCTGAGGGACTCTGTGACTAACTTTTGTGTGTGAAGAAGACTCTGTGTTTACATGCAAGAGTATCAGATAGATATGATTCAAACCACTGCAGTGCATTTCGATTAATATCAACAGTATATTCTAGTCGCTGTATTAAAATGTTACTCAGCATTATCAAGTGTTAGAGACAAAGTCAATTTTTTAAATAAAACAAAATTTGTATTTTAGTTGGTGTTGGATTTGTTAAATATATGCCTACTGTGCTTGAACTTATTCCAGTAACATTAGGGGAAGTGTGAATTTAACAGTGACATTCAGTCAATGCCATTATTTTACTGATAAGCTACATACTAATTTTTAATTTTCCATAAAAGTGGAAGTAAGTAAGTAAAATTGTGGCTGTTCAGCTCAGTCAAACTCCATATACAGCTCCTTCAAGCCCAGGAGAGCTACACATAGAGGTGATATTTCTTTGTTGGTTCTTTACTACAAGCCACTCCTTTGACAGTGTCCCATTATTTTCACAATTTGAAAATGAAATTTAAATTTCACTTACTTCTTCCCTTGCAGCATACCATCACTCATTCTGTCAGCCCTCTTCTGTTTATGAACTACACTTAGCCTTGAGCCTTTTTTTCGACTCCACAGTCAAGTATTGAATCTAAACTCAAACTGCACTACCTATTCTTTCACAGCTGACTGCCATCCTGGAAGACAGGTGAAATCTTTCAGCCACTCAAAGTGCCTCATCTGAAAGACTCAGATTTTTGAATTATAAAAAAAAAGTGGCTCACTCAAGGCCACATTGCAAACACAATTTCCCTTTTCTTCTGGAAATGTCAAGGCCTTAACTGCTAATAATTTAAACTGCACATTGCAGAATCTCTCCTCTTATCTATCGTTGCTCTGTGTATGTGTGCATTTGTGTGTGTGTGTGTGTCTTTCTGCCCCCTCTAGTTGCTTGGACACCAGAACACAAAGGCTGGCCAGTGTTTCACACAGAGAGCCAACCCACTACTTTACCAAAAGAAGTGTGTGTGCGTGTAATCTCTGTATTTTTTAATTTTCATTTTAACTGTGCATCTGAATATTTTTGTTATGCATACATGTTTTTTTAAACTTCTGTTGTACAATCTGCTTTCATATATCTTCTGTGAATTTCTTAAACTTCGGTCATGTGTGCATGTGTCAGAGTGGGAGAAAGCGCCAGCTTTGTGAGGAGATGCTTAGCAACATTTAAACCAGCATACGGACCGTGGGTGTGGGACAGAGAGGGAGTGAGTACTGAGGCCAGACTGCTCCTGGTAGGAGGTGTGTTGAGGGTTGTGACTTGGGTCTAATTTGGAAAATTATTTAGATCTGATAACGTATTAGTCAAAACATGTCTCAGGTTGGCTCTGCTGCTGCATGTTGATGTGACTCACAATTAAATAAATATGACTGCAATCACGCAACAGGTAGATGCCATGTGTTAACGCCCACTTACAGTCTCTAAATATGTTCCCACTGTGGCTGGAAAGCAATGCTGAAATACCTTAAAGCTAAAATATTTTATGTCTGTATTCTCATATACCATCTATAACAGGAACAGTCTAAGGGAAGAAAAAGCCCAAAGACATCTTTTTCATGGTTGCACCATTCCCTAAATTTATGCTACCGTTGAGAATTTGAAGATATTTTACTACTTTTGTTTTTTTAAATTTTTCTCCACTTAGTGTTACTGTCAGACATAAAGGGGAATAAATAGCCTGTCTTAATTTTTTTTAAACCACCACACCCTCCTTGAGGTTAAATTTAGCAAAATATGAGAATAAAGCCATAGGCTCTGCAATGTTCAGTGATTGTATGAGCCACAGCCATGGGGTGGCTGTAACTCAGGAGGTAGAGCAGGTCATCTACTAATAGGAAGGTGGGTGGTTTGATCCCTGGCTGCTCCAGTCTGCATGCCAAATATCCTTGGGCAAGATACTGACCCCAAGTTGCTCTCCAATGCATCCATTGGAGTATGAATGTGTGTCAATGTTAGATAAAAAGCACAGAAAAAAGTGCTTGTATGACTAGATGAATGAGTCATGTTGTATAAAGTGCTTTGAGTGCTCAGGTAGACTAGAAAAGCACTATATACGAATCAGTTAATTTATTCAAGCCTGATATTTTAGGATGTCAAGGGATGATCACATGTCAGGGTGTAAATATTTCTAGAACATGACAAGTATGCCAGATTTAGGAGTACAGTACCAGAAAGAAATGGCTTCTGTGAAATGAAGGAAATTTTTCATGGTCCAGACATTATGGACCTAATATGAGAGGAAGGGAGAGGTCAGCCACCATTTGGAGAAAGCTCATTTCGGCTGCTTGCATCCACAATCTCGTTCTTTCACTACCCAAAGCTTGTGACCATAGGTGAGAGCAGGGACGTAGATTGACCAGTAAATCGAGAGCTTCGCTTTTACGCTCAGCTCTATCTCTTTACCACAACGGACTGGTACAGCGACCGCATCACTGCAGCTGCAGCCCCAATCCGTCTGTCGATCTCCCGCTCCCCTCTCCTCTCACTCGTGAACAAGACCCCGAGATACTTAAATGCCTCCACTTGGGGCAGCGACTCATCTCTGACCCGGAGTGGGCACTCCACCCTTTTCTGGCCGAGGACCATGGCCTCAGACTTGGAGGTGCTGATTCT